>JAOQIF010000728.1:0-44603 GCA_026260285.1 Colletotrichum sansevieriae | reverse complement strand
AATAGTATTATAAGTTATATTATAATTAGGATAATAAGTATTATAGAATAATAAGAAAAGTTAATTAACTATAAGATAGCTGAAATGCTAAGAGAAGACCCCCCCCCCCCCCATAAAAGGAATATAAACCCCATAGGTATCTAACCTTATATCCCTATAGAAATTCCACTATACGTTCGCTGAAGTTCTGCTAGTACTACTACTTATTATTACCCTCTTTATTATTATTATCTTTATCCTTATTATTATTATCTTTACTCTCCTCTTCTAAGCTATTGCTAGTAGTACTGCTATTACTACCCTAACTATTGCTCTCTATATTATTATTAGAGTTGCTATCCTCTGCAGCTAAGGACTTATCCTCCTCGCTATTATAAACCTAGTATTACTAAGCTATTACTAAGGTATTACTAGCCTTCTTATAAGAATTAGGTCGAGGCGCGGGGCTACTACTAATAATCTTAAAGATAGCAATAGGAGCTTAGTAATAAGCATTATAAAGCATGCAGGAACCTTAAACCTTCAAAGGCTCCTATAAAGGAAGCGTAGATATTTGGATATTGCTCTTTAAAAGCTGCGTTATTAGGATATTAGTAAGCTTATTAAAAAAGGTAGCCTACTTAAAGATATAAGTCTTATTATATAAATAAGTAGGGAGAGTATTATTAAGCTACGCTATAATTTCCTTAACTAAAACCTTATCCTTAGCTTAGCAAGCTGCTTATAAATATATATTAGATTAATAAAAGGGTAAGATAAATTATAAGGTTAAACCTACCTCAAGCAAAACCTATAGATATGCCTAGGTATATAAAGCTGCACTCTTCTCAATACTTATAGCGAGGAGTTGATTCTTATAGTTCTTAGAACTAGGCTTAAGACTAGCAGGGTTTACTAACTAGTTATAGAGGCGTTAGAGGAGCTCCTGCTCCTGCTCTATAGCTATAAAGATATAGAAGATCTCACGCTACTAATACTAGCTAGTAGTAATTATATAGATATAATACTTAACCTAGTTCTAATAGAAACAAGTAGTATTAATAAGATAAGTAGGAATCTAGAGATAGGAAAAGTTAGCTAATAACTTCCCTAAATAATCGCTAAACTCACCCTATAGCACTTAATACTACGAACTTAGTATAACTTGTATATATAATCACTATTATATTAATAGGCATAGATAACCTAGGTATTCTTAGGGAGCTAAAATATATAGCTAATGCAAGGCTCGCTGCCACCTACCTAGTTATGCTAATAGTTGCTACTACTAAGCTTAGCCTTAGTAGGGCTATACTTAGCGAGGAGCTAGCTAATAAGGCTCTTAGCGCTTATAATATTTAAAGAAGTATTTAAAGATAGGAAGGGTTTATAAAGGCTTAATAAAGGGCTTAGATAATATGAAAGTAGTTATTAAATAATATAGTATAATAAGGAGGGAAAAGAACTAACCCTAGGGCGGGAAAAAGCCGTTATTTTATAGATAGCTAAGGAGGCCTCGCTAAAATATTATAAAGGTAGATATAACTTTAGATAGCAAAGGATAGTTATTATTTACTATAGTAGGTACTACCTACTAGGAGGTAGATATAGTGAATTAGTAATAGTAGTTGCTATCTAACCTATTTAATAGCCTTATAATATACCTACTTAAGAGGGGGATAATAAGATAAAAAACGAAGCTATTATAAGGGTATAATATAAGAAGGTGCTCGCTAGATAAAGGGCGAATAGCAGGAGAATAAAAACGAAGTCACTATAAGGATAACTATCCTCTTTTAAAAGGAAATAATAGAATCCCTTTAGAATAGCCTAGATAGAGAGCATAAAAGGGCCTAAAAGGAGAGGAACTATAAGGAATAGGACTATAGGTATAGCTACTATATCTATAACTCTAAGGGCTCTACTATCTTTTAGCAAATATATAGCAGATAGTTACTACGCTAGATAATAGTAGTAATACATAAAGGGCTAGGACCTACCCTAAATAGCTAAGAAGGATAATAATAGAGGGCTAACCTATAATACCCGATCTTATAGTAGGGATTACTATAATTAGAAGGGGGATAATTATAAGGGACTAGATACCTAGACTGGAGAAGCCGGAGATACCTCAGCTAGTATAGGCTAAAAGAATAGAGAGGCCTATAGGTCTAGGGTATAGAACCCTTATAGCAAAGACTTAGTAAATACTTACTAAAGGCTAGAAATAAAGGATCTTAGAGGAAGCAGGCAAAAGTAGCGTAATAATACTAATCCTACCTTTTAGGTGCTTCTGCTATTAGTTTGACCTGACTATGGCTCGTAGCCCCTTCGATACCTTTATATATCTATATATCCCTGCTATTAATATATGTATATATATATAATTAATCTACCTTAAATATAATAATAAGCTTAAAAATCTATAAATAGTAAATAATAATAATACTATTAATAATAAATATAGTCTAGAAGAGAGGAAGATATTTATAGAACTACCTTAGTTTTAAGGGAATAATAATAACTATACTTTCTTATAGAATTAAGGTAGGAACGATATAAACTCTAAAATCCTCTCTTTCTTATACTATTAGTAGGTTCTAGCGAGTACATCCCTTTTCTTTATTACTTATATATTATTATAACTACTATTATTTAACTAGCGAGTTATAGCTAAATTAGCTAAGATAGCTATATATAAGACTAATCTAGAGATTAATAGTCTTACTAAGCTAATAGGTATAGCGAGACTAAGTAGATTAGTAAATAAAGACTAATAAACCCCTTACTATTATAGCCCTAAGTACTAAGAGTAATATACTAACCTTTAAGAGATATTAATATAATAAAGCTATAAATTCTTCTAAAATAAGAGCGTTATTAGGAAGACCCTTTTATATTAAGTAACAAAACTTGAGGTAGATCTATAAAAGCTTAGAGTAATAAGATCGAGGTCCCTAGACGTTTCCTATATTTATTTAGTTTATTTAGTTCATATTATTTCCCTTTTATTATATAAAAAGAGTTATAACTACTTACTTTATCTTTCTATTTAGAAGATATTATGATAATAGCTTTAATCTATTAACTATGAGGCTTTATTACTTTAATTATATAATATTAACCTTAATATTTATAGATTTAAAAACAATATCCTCCACTCTCTTAGCTAACGTAGATATTAGGGCCTCTTTAATAAGGGGAAGTAGTTTAAAAAAAGATTTATAAGAGCTTTATTTAGTAAGATATAACCTTATACTATAAAATAGCTAGCTTCTAATAATAATATAAATAGGTCTATAAATCTTACCTTAGGGATAGGAGTAATACCCTTAAGTCCTCTATATTCTCTTAAAAGGACTTATACTAATTAGGATATTATAATTCTTACTAATCTCCTTATAAGACGTCTTATTATTTGTCGCGAAGACACGCGTGGCAGGGGTCTTCGCAGGGGTATATATAACCCCTGCCCTCGCGATCTCTGCTGCCCTCCTTTTTCCCACAGATATCTATATATATACGTTTTTTCACGCACACGATGCCCTCTGCCGTACGTTACTCGCAATAGTTATGAGCCCAGCTCTTTAATAATACTTATACGATCCCCTTTGCTACGCAAGTAACGCGTAAAGCCTCACTACGATAAATTCAACTATATCGCTAGCAACCCCGATGCTCGCGTCGCTATGCGACTAGCCTACATAGGCCCTATAGCTATAATAGCACTCCTAGCACTATAGAGTCTAGGAATATATTAATCCTACGTTAGGCGCTCCTAACGCGCCTTCTCGGATACGTTAGCGACCTCCTATACTTAACGAGGTTATATAGATATGCTAAGTAAGCCTTTAGTAGTAGTATAAGGCTAACTATAACGTATAAGCATCCTGGCGCTAGACGCGCTATGCTAGGACTGCTGCCTCCGATACGTCTAATAACTTAGAGCTAATACCTCTATTGCCTATTACTATCTCTAACGTGCACGAAGAATACTCTAGCTGCATCCGAGACTATAAGATCACTGCTACTAAGCGTGCTAAAGCCTCTAAGGGTCTCTAGCACGTATAGCAATAGATCTAACGTACTATCGACCCCACGATCCTTTCTATAATGCAACTCGAACTTATAAACGCCTCGAATAGGTTATCTGAGATAACCCAAGCCCTTATACAGGCCCTCCGGGCCTGACTTTACCCTATAGACCTCGTAATCTATAACTTCGTTCGGGAAGACTACTTGCGCGCGCTATATAATACAAATAGTAATATTAATCCTTCCTAGTAGTATAAAGGCTAGTACTACGCGTTTCTAGTAGCAAAAGCCTATAATATTCCCGACGTTTAGGGCGTACTAGGCATATAAGCCTTCCTAAACGCAGTTAGCATGCGTCTAGCCCTAACCTAGGTAGAATACGCTCAATTCGAGCTATTAACTATATAGGAGGGTAGCTAGCTAACTAGATCGCTCGAAGAGTACGGATAACTCTTCGTAATAATTATCCATAACATATAGAACGTTAACCGAGACCATACCTCCAGCACGTATACTACGCTTGCCGGATATCTAGAAGCCTAGCTAGCCGTATAGGCTACCGAGACTGCTTCTAGACCCCCTTCCCGACCGGAGTTAGCTAGTAATAACGAAGAGACCCGCTACTTTTACCCTTATAGCTATTAGCATAAGTAGCACCCCGTTGAGTATTATTAGCTCGAAAAGGCGCTCTGTAGCAAGTGCCTTAGCCGACTAGATATCCGGATATCTTCCCACGACGTAGAGGATATCCAGATCCGCCTTTAGCTCCGAGAGTAGAAGGATCTCATAGAGGAACTCCAATAGTAAGGCTAGCTAGAGGCAGCCCCTACTACTTCCCTCGATATTATCGCCTAGGATCCCGACTCTAATACGTTTCAGAGCCCTCTAGCGTTAAGTATATTCCGCCGCCTGCGTTAAGCACGTTCCGCAGGGCTGAGGGATAGGTATAATAGGCTGCTTACGTTAAGTATAGTCTATAGGTAGTTAGGATAAGCCCTCTGGCGTTAAGTACGTTCCGCCGCCTACGTTAAGCATATTCCGCGGGGCTAAGGGATAGGTATAGTAGGCTGCCTACGTTAAGTACGGTCTGTAGGTAGTTAGGACGGCTCCTCTATATCAAGTACATTCTATAGAGGGGTAGAAATAGCTTCGTTTTATCTTAGTTTCTTTTATATATATACTTTATAAGGCCTTTTAGAAGCGATAAATATATCGCTCCTAGGGGGGTATATCGCGAAGATATGCGTAGCAGGGGTCTTCGCAGGGGTATATATAACCCCTGCCCTCGCGATCTCTGCTGCCCTCCTTTTTCCCACAGATATCTATATATATACTTTTTTTCACGCACACGATGCCCTCTGCCGTACGTTACTCGCAACATTATTATAGTGATAACCCCCTATTCTACTAGAGCACCTAAGTTTATTAGTATTAATATCTCTAACTTTGTTACTAACTATAAGAGCTTTTTAAAGCTTTATTATAAAACTAATAATAATATAAAGAGCGAGGTTTATATATATAGCTCTAATAACTATTAAGATATAATAAGATCCTATATTAATAAGGTTAAGACCTAGAACGAAGCTAAGGAGAAGCTTCTTTACTAGTTTAGATTTATAAACCTATAGTCTTAATAGAACCCTAATAAGGATCTCTAGAACCTAGTTATAGGATCTTCTATTGAGAATACTAACCCTTTTTAGGTTATAGTATTAATTACTACTACTTAATAGATTTAATAGAGAGCTATTTGATATAGAGAACTAGAGCCTATTAATACTAAGCTTATTTATATTACTTGTTACTGTTTTTTAAAGAGAGCTATAAGAGCTATAGCTTAAAGTCTTAGCTATTAGCTTATTAAAGTTATATTAAAGTAATAAGTTATAATAGAAGATATATTAATTAAATAATTTATTACTTATTAAAAACTTAAGTAGTTATCTAGCCTTATTAAGCTTAAACTAATAATAACGCTATAAGTCCTTATAAAGATAATTCTAATAAAGTAGAAAGGTAAAACTAGGGAGCCCTTTATAGCCTAAACTACTAGCTTAATTATTAACTCTCCTATAGAGAACCTTAGGACCCTAAATATTAATAGGGCTAATTATAAGATAGATATTTTAACCCTTATTAAGAGAGTTACTAGTTAAGGAGATAATACGTTTAATTTGAATAGTATAGAAGCTATTAAACCTTATCAATACTAATCTTGGAACCATTTATAAACTTAATACTAATAGTAGTAATACTTTTACTTATAAGCTAAATATAAAGATTATTAAGGAGGATATTAGTAATACTAGGGATTTAGAAGAAGTAGAGAAAGAGGGAGCTACAGAGGCTTTAGTAAGATAAGCTATTACAATATATATTTTTCTAAGTTATAAGAACTTACTAGTTTTATAGTATTATAAACTATATTATTATTAGCTATATTAAGTACCTCGAGGCTAGCTAGAATAGGGTCTATTACTATATACTACCCTACTACTTTATTAAATCCCTAGATACTAGTACCTGAGCTAAGACTAATATTATTAATAAAAGCTATAACTATAAGAATACTAATAGCTAGATAATTCTAAAGTATATTCTAATTAATCAGAACACCTTTATATACTATATAATTGCTATAGGTAACTTAGTAGAGAAGTAATAGCTAAAGCTCCTAGAAGAGATTGCGCAAGTTATTAATTATAATAAAGTATATCCTAAGCAATCTGTTAGCTTTATTAATTTATTAAAGGATACTTTATAATTATATAACTTTATAAACACAACGTCTTTTAGCTTTAAGCCTAAGAACTAGTATATTAACCTAGTAGAAAATATCACTATAGTAGAGAGAGAGCAAGCTAGAAGTTATTATATAGAGCCTTATAATACTTATATTTAATGAGCTTCCTAAATAGTAAGCCTACCTACTATATAAAACCCTCCTATTTAGAATACTTAGAGAGTTATAAAGCTACCTAATAATAAGGATAATATTAATAACGCTATATTACTAGATACACCTAAGGAATAAGTTAAGTAATAAGAGAACAATAAGTAAAATAAGCCCTAGATTTAATATAGTAATTTATAAACTAGTTCCGCTCTTACCCTTAAGCTATATAAAAAGAGAATAAATAAGAAAGTAGCTATCCCTAAAGCCTTCTTTTATTAAAACTAGCTAGATTAAAATAGAATAATCTATAATACAACTAAAGTTATAATTAGTAAATATAAGAATAGATATAACTTAAACGCATAAAGTTATAATTAGTAAATATAAGAGTAGATATAACTTAAACGCATAAGAGCTCATTATTCCTACTAATATATTACTTCTAGATTAGTTCAATAAAATAGGAGCTAGCAATAAGAAATTATAAGAGCAGATAGATTAATAAAATAATAGTAAGAACTATTCTAAAAGCTAAGTAACTTTAATAGCTATCTCTATACACTTACCTAAATATTTATAAACTAAGTCTATTTAGTTTAACTACTATATGATTAATCCTATCTTTAATATAGGTATTATAAACAGAAGATTAGAATTCTATATTACTTCTACTACTAAGATATATTACTATCCTAGACTTTGTTATAACCTACTAATAAACTACTATTACCCTGTATAGCCCTATAAATACACTAATTAGAGGAATTATTAATAGTAGCTTAGCTATTAACTGTCACAGTCTTCCTACTAGCCTGGGGCTATAGTAGGGGTCGCTAAGACTGCGAGTAAAACAAGGAAAAGAGCAATACAAGCGTGAATAATAATAAATAGTGCAATAAGTAATTATAGGTATATCGTGATATATTCTATAATAGCCGAGCCTTCTAAGCTTATTTGCTAGAAGTCTCCTACTTAAAGGATGGGCGTTAAGCCTAACTATAGTTACGTGGAATACTATATAATAGCTAACTATATTACTAAAAGGCGTATAATATATGCCCCCTTTTTAAAAAGCAATTATCCTAATTGCTATCTCTATCGATCTAGGATATATATGCTTAATATTCCCTTCTCTCCCTCTTTATATCCTAATCGCTAGAAATTACTATAGTATTATTAATTAGGCGTTATACTAGCAGAGGAGTATATCAAACTTAGATATCTACTAGCACTTAGTAGCGCTATTACTACTAGTATCGCTTAGCGCGAGTTGCTTGTTGCTAGTATGCTAGAGACCTTTGATTATAATATAGAGGTTTATAATCTTAGTGCAAAGGCTTGTGATCTCCTTGGTTTTAATTATATTAATAGCTATGCGAATCTTATTAGTAACTACTTGCTTAGATATGCTATTATTTTTAAGTTTGGTGAGATGCTTGCTAATAGCGTTAATATTAATAGTATCTATATTAGCTATATTAGTCTCTATGGTATTAAGGCGAGGAAGGATTTCCTATTAGATGCTATTAATAATAGTATTAATATTACCCTTAGCCTTATTAGCGAGGTCTTTTGCGTTTTTAGCATCCTTGCGGGCTAACGGGTCTATAGTAGTAATATTACTAATATTAACGAGCAGGGCGATAGAAAGGAGGTTAATATAGTTTATTATAATAAGGTTACTAGTAATAATTCTATTAGTATAACTATAGGTATTATAAAAGTATATAGCGAGGACCTAGGCGGGACTAGGGAGAAGCTTGCTATAAGTATTATTATTAATATATATATTATATGCTCGCTTGAGGGTATCTTAGATATATCTAATATATAGGTTAGAAGATATATTCTTAGAAGGCTTAATACTATTAAGGATTTTCTCGATCTCCTTAATAAGGATAGCGTCGGGGTAGTATAAAAAGGCGTTATTAATACGAGCTTTCGCCTCGTTAATCTGCTAGTACTAGGCCGTGGGGCTAGGGTAGCCCTTCTTAGGAGTCTTATGAGGGGTAGTAGCTATAGTTTTAGCTAGGGTAGTCTCCTCGATATTAGTAGTAGTGCTAGCGATAACGCGGACTAGCTCGGTAGCCTGGGTATTATTATTCTGAATATTATTAGCGTTATTATTAATAACCTCCTTGCATTAGGTCTTAGTATCTATAGTAAAGAAGTTCTTCTTAGCTACCTATTTGCTCTTCTTATAGTCCTTATGGGACTTCTTCTTCTTAGTAGCAGACTTATAAGTCTTAACTAGAGTACTGAGGTTAATATTATAATTACTAACTTAGTTATTACTACTTTAGTTATTACTACCTTAGCATAGGGAGACGGGGTTAAGCACCTCGTCGTTCTAGGGGTTAGTACCCTCGTCTTAGCTGCTGCTATTATTAGATAGGTGAGAGGATAGGTGTCACACGCCTTTTGGTGATGTAGTCGGCCATCACGTGGTATTCCACGTGACCACGGTTGGGCTCAACGCCCATCCTTTAAGTAGGAGACTTCTAGCAGATAAGCTTAGAAGGCTCAGCTATTATAGAATATATCACGATATACCTATAATTGCCTATTGCACTATTTGTTATTATTCACGCTTGCATTGCTCTTTTCCTTGTTTCACTCGCAGTCTTAGCGACCCCTACTGTAGCCCCAGGCTAGTAGGAAGACTGTGACAATAGGACCTCGTAGTTATTAGTAACTTCCTTACTTTTAGAAGCTATTATTATAGTAGTATTAGTTAGGCTAGCGTTCGGGAGGCTATATTTAGCGGGTTGGGATAATATTATTACTTATTATAAGAGGTCTATTAGGTAATAGTTAGCATATAGGAGAGAAATAAATAAATAAAAAGTATGGGTACGCCTAAATAAAAGTAGGTAGGTATAGTAAATAGTAAGAAGGTATAGAAGGAGAGGAAAAAAAAAAATTTATAATAAGGGTTAGTAAGGAAGGTATATAAAAGTTAATACCTTCCGCTCCTTCTTATTTATTTCGATATAAGATAGAGAGATCGAGGGAAGAGTAGTTAATAGCAAAAAATAGTAATAATAAAGGGAAAATTTATAATCTTAATATTAATTTAGGGTATATATATTCGTCCTATTAAAAGGATAGGAAAACTATTTAGTTATATATAAGGTGTGCGCCTTCTTATAGCTCTTTTAGTATCCTAGTTGAGGGGGAATTTAGTATTATACTCGTTAATAAGATCGTTTATATTAGGTAATAGGGAGTCTCTTTATTCCTAGGTATCGTCTTTTGCTATAAAGCCTTTCTATTAGATAAGGTATTTAATAATAGGTTTATAACTTCTCTATAAGACTCTTCGTTTAATAATATAGTTATATTCCTACTCCTTACTACTATTAACCTTAATAAGCTTTAGTAGCGGAGTTTTATAGTTAAATAGGTCTTCTCCCTAGGCTAGCTTATATAGCTAGGCTATAGAGAGGATTAGGTAAACCTGCTAGTGCTTAGGAATATCTACCTCATAAGCAAGAGGACTGATGATATGCTTGATTCGGAAGGGTCCTATCTATCTAGAGGTCTATTTGCTATTATATTATCCTAGTAAGTAGAATCCTTTATTAAGTTATATCTAGACTTTATCTCCTTTATTAAAAGTTATATTAGTATAGCGGTTATTATATCTCTCCTTATACGAGGCGTTTGCTATATTAATAAGTAGTAGTGCCTCCTTCTAGTATATCTCCCTAAGGATAGTAAGGCTCTTAGTCGGGGTGCTCGTTTATGCGATTATATTAAGGATACTTTATAGCTTGAATCCGAATATAACCTTATTTAGCGATCATCTAATCGTAGTAAATAGGGAGTTATTAAGATTATGCTATAGGGCAGGTAGTATATTAGTCTATAGGATATTAGGGGATTTAGATATATAGAACTATATTATAATCTTAGTAGTCTAGTTTATTCTTTCGCTCTGCCTATCTATCTAGGGGTAGTATGCTATTAAGAGGAGGAGCCTAATATTAAGGGTATTGAATATTACGTGCTATACTATAGAGATAAACTTAGGATCCTAGTTATTAATAATATAACGTAGAATTCCCTAGTCTAAGAGGAAAAATATGCGGAGTAGGACTATTACCTATTCTTTTGCTCTATAGGTTAAATATCCTATGAGAAGGATTATCTTTTTTGAGAATTTATATATTACTATTACTAATATATCTAACTCTAGGAAACCTAGTAGGATATAGGGACTTCCGTGGGATAATACCTTAGGTATATTAGTAACGAAGTCTATAGTAATAGTATTATAAGGGATATCTACGATAGGGATAGGTTATAGCTATCCTAGTAGCTTCTAGCGGTCGATTTGGTTCTCTTTATACTAGATATAGTAGGTGATATATCGTTATATAAGCAACTTCTTATTGCGAAACTGAAAAGTTGATATTTCTGCTATTATATAGTCTGCGCTAAAGTAGTATTTTTTATTATAACTAAGGTAGAGAATTGCAGGTACTAACTTATATAGAATGCAGAGTCTCTAGGTGCTATCTGTAGCTATATAAAGGATAAGCCCTTCTAGCGATAGACTCTAAGGAGTTATTTAATAGTATTTTATAGCTCTTCTAGCAGCTCTAGTGCTATTTTCCTTAGTAGCAGCGTTAAATAGTAACTATTACTTGCTCGTTTCCTTCTGCTAGGATCGGAGTTATTTGAGAATTTTGCTATACCTCGTGTTATTAGTATAATTATTTATAATCTTAGCGATAAAGTCCTCTGAAATGCTTATAGTTATCTCCCCTATTGCTCCATAGGCTTATGACTTCTTAGCTAACTAGTTAATTATGCTTATAAATCCTATATCGTTGTTATCGTTGCTATAGGTTATTTCTATAAGAACGTTGCTATCCTTAAACCTATTAGCTCGTCCTGAGGCTATAAGTAATAATAGGCGCGAGAGGGCATCGGGGATAATGTTAAGCTTCCCTAGTATATAGGTAATATTGAGGTTGAATTGCGATAGGTAGTTCGTAGCGCTTATAAGCTATAGGTTAGCCTTATTAAGGTCTATAGTTCGTAGCGAGGTATATATAAGGATTCCCTTTATAGCTGCGTGATTTATAAGGATTTATATAGGGTGCTTATTCGATTGCATAAGCTTGCGGAGCTTCTTTATAGCTTATACTACTACTACTACCTCTGCTTCTATAGCAAAGTATTGCTTTTCTAAGGGTGATATAACTTTAGATAGAAAAAGCGCTAGTTAGATATAGATTTATGTAATATCTTTGCTAGGTATATTAGTGCTATTCTATAGGATACTTAGTTAGAATATTATAAGCTTAAAGCCGCTTTTATAGGTATTAACTTTAAAAAATATAAGCTTATTTAGGTTATAGTAGTATCTTATAACCTAGTTATAGAGATTCTCCTAGAGGGTATTCTACACCTCTTGCTCGCTTAGTATTAGCTCGAATAATACCTTTTGGACCCTCTTTATTCGAACTACTTTTAATAGACTATTAGGAAGTATATTTTCCTTATAGAGTTGCATAGTGAGATAGGTCTTTCTATCCTATAGTAGCGTTATAATAATATTATACTAGGGTATATTATATTATAGCTATCTAGCTATTCCGAGGTATCTCTTAATATTATAGAGAGTTTTCCGGAAGCGGAGGTTCTTAAAGGCTATAATCCTATCCTCTATTTATTTAATGCTATTAGTATTTATAGTATAGCTAAGGAGTCTTACTTTAGGAAACCCTATAAAGGACTTCTTAGGTTTAATATAAAGGCGGTTATTCTCGAAGAGCTTAAGAATAATATTAACGTGCTAGAGATAGTCCTTGTTATTATTGCTGAAAATAATAATATTATTGATATATGCTCGAGTAAAGTGCTAGTAGTTATATAGGAGGCGATTTATAAAACGCTAGGCGTAGGCTAGCGAGTTTTTAAATCTTATGAGGATGATATTAGAAACCTCGATACTACGGGGACTTATTACTACTATCCTATTATAGTATCTCGAGTAGATTAGCAGTTAGTAGAAGAACCTAGTAGCGTTAAATATTATTATACGTTTCTTCCCTCTGAAGGTATCTATTATATTATCTTAGTCGGGAAGCGGGTATGCATCCGGGATAGTAATTCAGTTGAGAGGGCGAAGGTTAATAATAACCCTGCCTTTTTTTATACTATTAACTACTCGCTATATTACGAAGAGCGGATAGATAACTAGGATTAGCCTATTACCCTATACTATCTTGCTATTAGTATATATCTTGCTATAGATATTCTTAATAACTTTAAGGTCTTTAGCGCTAAGGGGGTAAGGCTTTACTATAGTCTTCTGGTTTTGCTACCTTTTAATAAGCTTAATACGTATATATTAGTTATCCGGTATAGGTATAATCCCCTTATTACGGTAGATGTCTCGGTTATCGAGGATTTCCTTAAGTCTACTAGCGAAAACTATATCCTAATTATAGATCTCAACTCCATCCTTATTATATATAACTAGGATATTTTTTAGCTTAGATATTCTATAAGATAGAATATTATCTGCTTAATAAGGCGGTCCTAGGCTGGATTTAGCAGGTGGGGTTATAAACTACGCGCTAGCTGCTATATTATTTATAGCCCTATTGAATTCATATTATGAGAACTAGCGCGAGTTTGATTCTCTTCTTATAAGGGTGATAATATCTGCATAGTTAACGAGGTTAGTAGTCTCCTCTGCTTCTATTAGAATAATATAGCCTAGCTGCTATCCTCTTGGGATTATTATTAGCCTATTCGTTATATTTTATATGAGGATAAGCTTAGGGTTATCTGCTATAACTATTATATTAACTACGCCTATATAACTAGATTAAAACTACTAAGTATTAGAGCCTTGCTAGCTTGATTTAGGGAGGTTGATAAAGCTAGTAATAATAAATGCGTTGCTCTGCGGAGGAATAACTATAGTATAGGCGTTATTAACTCGTCTAGTTACTAAATGCTATCTCCTGAACTAAACTAGATATTATATTCTATATACTAAGCGGAACTTAATTATACCCTTGTTGAAGTTTATAACTAGCTTATGATCTTTATAGAACGGTGTTCCTAATAGAAGATTTGCTCTGAGGGTGTTTATAACTCTAGCTATAATAATAACGTAGCTATTGATCTCTATGTTGCTAATAGTGCCTAGGATATAGAAGTCAAATATAACCTGCTTTATTACCTAAAAGGTTAAGTCTACTGCGTTTATCCTCCGTGGTTCTATCGTTTGAAATATAGGATTCTATGCAAAGCGTAGCACCTAATTCCTATTAACTAGAGTTATTAAGGCGCTTATATCGATATAGACTTCCTCTAGGCTAGCTATATTATTGCTTTTTACGTTAAGGCGGAGATATATCTATTTAGCTAGTATTATTCGTTTTACTAGTTTTACCTAGGCGTTAATAATTTGGTTTTTCTTAAGTAATACCTGCGCGTTATTTGCTAGGGGAATTATAACGAGACCTGCGAAATTCACTAGATTATTAATATAGTATATAGCAGAGTCTATAACCGAAGTAGTTAGGGAGATTGCTAGCGGGCTTCTCGCTATAACTATAATATCCGTTATCTAGCCCGCTATTTCCTTTTTACGCGGTTGCTCTAATAGGGTAGCTGAATTATAGGGGACTTCCTATACGTCTAGCAGGATATAGCTGCTATTAATAAGGTTGTTAATATTATAGTTATTATCGTGATCCTCCTATATATAATAGGCGTTTAAGTCTATCTAGCCTGGTCTATTATATTTTATATAATATTAAAAACCCGGGTTTCTCTATAGCTATTTCTATAGGCAGCGATCTTTCTAGTTTTAATAGTTATTAGAGCGCTAGAAGCGTTATTAAGGTTAATAACGTTATTAGGGTTGCGGATTATTATAATTATCTCGTTAGAAGTCTCGGTTATTCTATTATCCCTTATTACTATTCTATATTGCGTTATCGGATTCTTCTGATATATAGTTAATACTAATTAGCGCCTGGAGTCTGCGCTAAACTGCTTTGCGTTTTTTCTTAGCTATATTAAGGTAATCCTCGAGAGTATTACTAGTAGTTAGTTTATCTAGGAATTACTAAAGCTCTAGGTCGATTGTATTATAGAAGATTATTAATAGCTAGCTAACTATAGATATTAGTCCTATCTATGCTCTGCTATATTTAAAATAGTTTTAGGTAAAGTTATAAATATCTCTATCTCCCTTGAGGTCTTCTATAGTAAACCTATATATAGCGATCTATTAGATAGACTCCTATTAGGTTAGTATAAAACGTCTCCTAATAGTATTATATAGGGCGTGATATCCTGCGTAGAGGTGGTTTTATTATTTAATTAGCCTAAGTTAGTATTCCTACTAGCTAAGTGCTTTCCCTTATAGTAGAGAGCTCTAATTCTATATAATCTCTAAAGCTATAGCTAGGCTAGTAGTTTTAGCGTCTAGGCTAGAGATCTATAGATCTATCTCCTTATAGTATAGAATATCCTAGTTATAAAAGATAGGCTCTATGCTATATTTCTTATTAGTATCTAGCTAAAAAATACTATACTATTAGGTAAATCTACCTTCTTATTAAGTTCCCGCAGGCTGCTATACCTTAGTATTAGCCTCGAGCTAGCTAAATACTTAAAGGAGTAAAGCCTCGAGACCCTAGGCTAGCAGCTCTAGGTAGGACTCCTAGGATAATAGTAAAAATATTAGTAGTAGCGCTAAATTCTATTATAGCAGCTAGGTCCTCCCTACTAATATATCCTACTTTAGTAGACCTATAGTAATATCGTGAAGAATTTGTAGTATTCTATAGACTTTTCGCTCTAATAGTCCTATGATAGTATCTTCTAGCGCTATAACTTATAGTTCGGGGTTTTTTCTACTCCTATTATAAATATTATCTGCTATAGCTCTTGCTTTAATAGGAGGTCCTAGGGGTTTAATATCTAACTAGCTAGATTAGACAGGAGTTGCAACTCTTTCGTCTCTCGGGGGTAGAAGGGTAATTCTCTCGCTAGCTCTATAAAGGCTTTCTTCTCTAGATGGGGGTATAAAAAGTGCTGCTATTGCTAGAGTATTCCTTGCGGCTGCGATTATATTAATAACGCTAATTAATATAGTTATATAGTTATTAGGCTTAAGTATCTAGTAATAGTATAAATTAGCTTTTACCTTCTAGCTTATATTAATAATATCTATATAGGGTATATAGTTATTATCCTATTCGAGAGAGGCGAGGTTTGCTATCTAGTTATGAAATTATTTGCTAAGGCTAAGGGTAAAGTTATAGTCCTCGTAAGCCTACTAGAAACTATAGAGCCTGCGAGCCTCGTTATAGTATCTAATTCTAGCTATATCTCCTATATTATAATATTCCTCTATAAGAGAGGGATTATTATGCTGATTTAATATTAAACTCGAATAGTTAGCAATATAAGTCGATAGTTAAGACCTCTATCTCTTTAACTTCTTTAACTTCCTTCCTTTTAATATATAAATGCTTTTAGGAGGGGGTTTTGAGGTTAAGTCCGAGTTCTCTACCTCGTTACGAGTCTTTATAGTATAAGGGAGGTCTTAGATAAGGAAAAAGAATAGGTCGTGCTATTAGATATTATAGTCTTCCTACTAGCCTAGGGCTATAGTAGGGGTTGCTAAGACTACGAGTAAAATAAGGAAAAGAGCAATATAAGCGTGAATAATAATAAATAGTATAATAGGTAATTATAGGTATATTGTGATATATTCTATAATAGCTGAGCTTTCTAAGCTTATCTGCTAGAAGTCTCCTACTTAAAGGATGGGCGTTGAGCCTAACTATAGTCACGTGGAATACTACGTGATAGCTAACTATATCACCAAAAGGCGTCTGACATTAACCTTATGAGTAAAAGTTATATTAAAAACTTAAGCCTTTAGAGTAATATAGTTAGAATAAATATAAGAATCTATAGGATTACTAATAGAGGGCAGAGGACCTAATTTATAAGTATAATTATAAATAATATTTATACTAGTAATAACTTAATTTAAGATATTAGCTTTTTCATCTTTCCTGAGAATACTTATAATAAGAACATAGCACTAAGAGCTACCTTTATCTTAAAAACTAGAATAATACTAGATTATATATAGAACTAGATTATTAAAGTCCTTTAGTCTGGGGATATTAAGATAAATATCCCCCTATTATTTTATATAAGAGATTTAACTACTCGCTTTTTAGAAATTATTACCAAGATAAATCGCTTTATATCTTCTTAATCTTAATATATTCTTATATCTCTTATAAAAGAGGGCAAATAGTAGCTACTACTGATAAACCTAATATAGTAAGAAGCTTAGACTTTATAAAGAATAATTAGTATATTAATAATACTAAAAATAATAAAAAGCTAGATATAACGCTAGGAAGTATAAAAGCATGCTAGGATTTTAAAGCAATTTAATAGGCTTTTAAAGGCTCTTATAACCTACTAAAGGAGATTAAGTAGTAATTAGACCTAGATAAGGAAGTTAGTACTATTTTCAAAGAGTTTAAATTAATTTTTAATAATTTCCTAGAGATTACAATCTAAGATGAAGTTACCCCTAAGCTTAATAATATCTATGAAGCTATTATAAGCACTAGATAGATAATAAGATATAATAGCTATAATATTAATTTTTGATACTATATTCGCAAACCTAAGAAGAGAATTATAAAGAAGAAAGTACCTAGGAGGAAGTATAAGTTAGTATATTAGAAAGGAATCGAAGTTATGATAGCTATAAGTACTTTCTTTTCCTATAATAACTATAAACCTATATTAATAATACTAGTATTACTTATAGAAGACTTGAATATAATATATAAGATAAAAGATAAGGAGATGTAGCCTATTAATAACGCTATATTAAATAAATTAACCCTAAATAGAGACCTAGAATAGAACTTAAACGTATAAGTAAGAGCTAAGAAAAATATAATACTAGATGCTAGCGCCCTATTTATAAGCCTAATTATACTAAAAGTTTTAATTATTAGATAAAAAACAAAGCTTATAAAAGCTTAATAAGAAGCTATCCTTAAGATTATTAATTATCTATAACCTAAAGAAAAGAAGCTTCTCTTAGCTATTCTTACTATAAGAGAAAAAGCTTTGGCTTAGGAGTTTAAGTATTATAGCTCTATATACCCTTCTATTATACCTCTATAAATAATCTAAATAATCCCATATAAAGTATGATAAGCAAAAGGGATCCTAATATTAAGAGGACTAAAGTAAGATATTATTATAATTCTAAAAGATAGACTAAAAAAAGAATCCTTAGGCAAAGTTATATATCTTACTATAATCTATTCTTCCTTATATATAAGAAAGATAATAAGATAAGACTTATTAACTTAGTAACTAAGATAAATATAATTATAATATAAGAGATAGCGCTACCCCCTTTGATAACTAACGTTTTAGAGGATTTTATAATATACTAACTATTATTACTATTAAACCTCTTTTTAAGATATAATTAAGTCCCTTTAGACCCTATAAGTAGAGACTTAATAACGTTTATATTACCTATTAGATTACTATAGATATATATATTACCTTAAGGAGTAATAAACTTAGTTACTTAGTTTATATAAGTTATAGTTAGAATTCTATATAACCTTATACCTAGCTATTATAAAGCCTTCTTTAATAATATCGCTATTAAAGGACTACATTTATAATATAATAAAGAAGAGATTAAGTCTTATCTTGGGATTTATAGATTTATTTTAAAATATTTGTAAAATATTAATAAGGTCCTAGTTAACTTAGAGCTAGTAGAGTATATAATAATAATAATTAAGTTATAATAAGCTTAAGAAGTAGTAATAATTATTAGCTATATTTATAATACTAATAGGTAATATCTAGAGGAAGCAAAGATATGTCACGAACAGCGAATAGGCGAAGGTTAGCACACTTTAATTGCGCTACATTGAGTGGATTTTGCATTAAAGAAGGGAAAAGTCTATCTATAGGCTAGCGTAGCCCCAGAAGGCTAAAGGCTCGCCTAGAGATCATATAATTTAGTAGTTACATAACCCTAAATTCAGGTAGATCTAACCTAGCGCTATAATATCACCCCCTCCCTTTACTAGTATTGCTATCTATAGTAATTAACTATTATATATACAATTATTCCCTAAATAGTATTCCAGCTTCTAATAGGTATACTAGGGCGATATTATTATCTATAGCAGCAGGGTCCTTATCTTAGGTAGCAGCTAGAAGCTAAGCTAAAAGGTATATTAATAGTCCTATAGCAGCTAGGTTAGTAGTATAAAAGTCCTATAGCGCTACTAGGGCGTGCTTAAAACCTTTAGCGTTATACTAGGTAGGGTTATAATTATAGCCTTTTTAATTAGTGCGATATTATAACTATTCTTAGTATAACTAGCTAATAGTTACTTATATAACCTTATATTCTAGCTTATTATTAATCTTAATAATAGGTAGTAGGGCTTTAAATTAACCTAGTAGAGGGTCCCTAGTAGCTTTCCAAAGCTTGCTAGGGTAGAATACTAAGTAATAGTTATATTCTTTTAGTAAGTCTAATACTTATACTCCCCTGGGGCTAATAGCTTTAATTAGCTATAGTTTATCCTATAGTATAGATTGTTTTACAAGAGTTCTCTTAGCGCTATCTATCTATTAATATATAGATAGAGTCTCTTATAGCTAAGTTATTAGGCTAATACTAGCAGTTAGCTATGCGAGTATAGTAGTATTAGGCTATAGCTATATTCCCTTTAGCGATATCCTATATACTATAGAGGTTTTATACAAGCTACTAAGTATTACCCTAGTTAATCTTTTCCTTTATTATTAAGAACCTCTATATATATTAATCCTAGTTAAACCTTATCTATAGTAAATATCCTTATTCAATCTTAAATAGTATAAGCCCTATAGTTTTATTTAGTAGTACAACTTAAGCGAAATCTATAGTAGGGAGTATTTCGCTCTAGTTATCTTAGAACTAGTTTATCTAGGGGTAGAGGCGTTAAGTTAGATACTAGTTAAGGATCTCTATTTATCTATTAGTTTCTATATAGCCTGCTATGCTTAGCTATATAGTTATACTATATATCGTATTATGTTCACCCAAGAAGTTAGAAGTAAACTAAGGGCTTCTATTAGATATAATTATAGCAAGGAAACCTATATACGAGAAGATATAGGTATAATATAGCTAGGTGAGATCCCTCGCTATAATAGTCTTATAATAGGAAAGGGAGACTATCTTCTTTAATAAGGAGCATACTACTATAAATAGATTATTATACTTATAGTAGTTAGGTAGGTATAATATAAAGTTTATTAAAATATATTCCTGGGGATAGTCTAGTATTAGCAAGGGTCCTAACTTACCTAGGGGCTTATCTCTTAGCTTGTAAGCTTAGTAGTAGGTATAGTAGTTATAAATATATTACTTAATATTAGTAGTTAGCTAGGGCTAAAAGTAGCGCTCCTTTAGAAGCTTAATAATCTTATTCTAACCTAGATATGCTATAAGCTTTTAGATATAAGCCTTGCGGGTTAATTTTATACATAGGTCCTCCTCCTTAGTTACTATAAGCTTCTTATTTATTATTAAGAGCCTATCTCATATTCTCTACCGCTTCTTTTTAGTAATAATAAGTATTTTTAGCGCCATAAGCGATAGTATATTAAGCTTATAGTTAAGCTAGAGGATCTATTTAACTAAGAGGTATCCTTTTAGCTTAACTTCTAATTTAAGCATATTAATAGCTACTATAGGGCAGCTTAGGATACCCTCTAGTAGCTAGTATAGCTTATTTACTACCTCTAGGGATAGGTAAGTAAGAAGAAGTAATACCTAGGTATAATCTAACTTATAGATAGCTTATTAGGTTTAAAAGATCTTTATTTTTTTATAAGAGGGTATTAGCTAGTATATTTTTATATTCTAGGTAATACTAAATATAGAAATTAAGACTAGCTAAGATATCTAACTAGTAGGCTTAGTAGATATTTAGAAGCTATTTAGTTATGAAGTAGAGTAGTAATTAGTAGTTTATAATAACCTTAAAGCGCTAGATAACTACTAAGAGTTTAGCTCTCTGTTCCTCTAATATAAGGATAATTACTATTACCTTATAGTTATAAATAGAGTAATTTATCTTAGTAATATAATCTTTGAGAAATAGGCTACTAGGTATTATAAATTATTATTAGTTTATTATTAGAGGAGGGTAATAGTATAGATAGATTTAGAGATATCTATCTTAACTTAGGTTAGTAGCTTAGGCTTCTAGTAGCATAAGATAGGGGTTAATATCAGGGCCTCCTTTAGTATTATAAATACTACTATATAGTTATTATTAAAGTTAAACTAGGCGCCTTTAGCTATAAGCTTAGTAAGTAGCTAAGCTATCTTTCTATAATCCTGAATAATCTAGATACCGCACTATAGTTAATAGTTACTACTCTTTTATTATAAAGACCTTCCCAGGGTTAGGGCTAATCCCTTTAGTAATAATAATAAACCATACGTAGCGCATCGTAGTTATACTAAATTTATACTTCTTAATATTAGACTAAAGCCCTGTTTAGCGTAGCTAGTTAAGGACCTTCTTAATATAGTCCTGATACTAAAGGGGGTCCTCTGAGTATATTAGGATATTATCTACATATACTATATAGAAATTATCTACGTATTCCATAAGGGTATTATTTATATACTATTAGTATATTGCTAGCCTATTATAGAGCCTAAAGGGTAGAACTTTATACTTATAGGAGCTATATTAAGTGCGGAATATTATTAAGTCTTCTAAGTAGGGGTAGATATGAATTTAATAGAACACCTAGTAGATATGAATCTTTATAAATACCTTAGCGTAGCTAATTTAGCTTAATATCTTATTAATTAGGGGTAGTAGGTACTAGTTCTTTTTAGTAAATTTATTTAGCTTTGAGAAGTTAATATAGAACTATAAGTAGCTATTAGCCTTTTGAATAAATAGTATAGGGGATATAAATAGGGCGTTACCTAGTATTATAAAGCCTTTTTTTAGGTTCTTAAGGAGATATTATTTAGTAGCCTTAAGTTCTAGTAGTAATTATTTAAATAATAGATAGAAGGTTAATTAGTCCTTTATACCTAGCTCTAGTTTAATTTACTAGTTTTAAGGGTAGTAAGGGGGTAATATATTATTAGTAGTTTTATTAAAATAATCTCTCTAGTCCTAGAGGTATAAGGGGAGTCTCTTATTAATTAGGCGTTAGTTCTTAGCTTTATTAACTTCTAGAGGGCTTATACCCTTCTCCTTTACTTCCTGCTTATTAGTAATTATTAGGTTGAGCTTATATAATAATATCAAGCCTAATTTAATATTAGTATACCTTAGGTTCCTTTTAAACCCTAGAGCGCTAATAAGCGCTATATTAAGATCTTTCGTTACTTATTAGGCTTTTGCGGCAAGGGGTCTAGACTTCTAGTATAGCGCTTATAGGGTCTAGTTAACTATTAACACGCCCTTTAATACTATATCTATCTTCTATAAGTTATTATTATATCCTAAGTCCTTAGGCATATAGCGTCGCTATAGGATCTTTATAGGGGTTTTTATCTTACTTCCTATAACCTTTTAAGCGTTATATAGCTATTCCTTAGCTTTAAATATAGCTTAATAGCATTCTATATTAAGTTAATACTTAATATTAATTTTAGCAAGTTAGAAGAGGCTTTTAGTATCTTATGTAATTATTCTTGGGAGGTCTTAAGCTATAGGGGTATTACTAGGCTAGTATAAGCGCTAATAGCGTATATCTATGCTAATATTATAATACTTAAACTATAAGTAGCTAAGAATAAGGTTATACCTCCCTATATTCAGAGCATTGCTTACTACAGTACTACAATACTACAGACTACATGTAGTTGTAGTATGTAGTATACTACAAGATATGTAGTTGTAGTATGTAGTATACTACATACTACATAACTACATATCAAAAAAAATATTTAACTCAAGAATAAAAAAGGTATTTATTTTTTAAATATATATTTATATATATTAAGTATATTTATATATAACTTATTACTAACTATTTAATTTAGTTTAAAACAAAAAGTTATAACTTCTT
Organism: Colletotrichum sansevieriae; assembly: GCA_026260285.1. Taxonomy (NCBI): domain Eukaryota; kingdom Fungi; phylum Ascomycota; class Sordariomycetes; order Glomerellales; family Glomerellaceae; genus Colletotrichum; species Colletotrichum sansevieriae. The sequence continues at coordinate 21,526 of JAOQIF010000728.1, read as the reverse complement.
TATAACCTAAAGGAGGCTCTTATTATATTAAATCTATTAATAAGCATATTCCTTTAAGAAAGGATAACTCTTCTGAATCTGAAGATAATATAGAATCTAGTACTAATAGGTCTAGTAGTAGTAGATTAGTTATAGATTTATCTACTCCTAGACCTAATAATCCTCCTTATAATAATCCACGCCCTAAACCTAAGCCTAAGCTTAATAGTGGACTTTTTCCTAAAATTAAGAAAGAAGAAACTAGGAAATCTCAAGAAAATGAGATTATATATTATACTAAATATGTAGTAGAAGGTAATAAGGTAAATATTTATTTAAATATTTTTTATTATATTCTTATTCTTATTATATAGCTACTTACTAATATACTTTATAGATAGATCCTTTAGTTTGGTGGGAGGTAAATGAGTCTAAATATCCTATTTTAGCTATTTTAGCTAGAAAGTATTTAGCTATAGCTTCTACTTCTTCTGCAGTAGAGTGTAATTTTTACTAATCTGGTAATATTATTACTAAAAGACGTACTAGCTTAAAGGATAATACTAGAAAGCAGTTAGTACTACTAAAAGGCTGGAAAATTAATGTTATAGAAGATATAGGTATTAAACCCAAAAGTTATAGTGATCTATTTGATATAGAGATAGAAGAAGAAGAGCTATATATAGAAGAGTTATAAGGACGTATAGAAGGAGTTATAGAAGGAGAAAATATAGAAGATATTAATACTTCTATATTAGATTCTCAAGAAAACCTAGATTTACAAGAGGAGATTAAGTATAAACTAGATTGAATTAGATAGAAAATATTAACTATAGTCACTCTTTATATTAGGTTATTATTATATATTAAATATAATATATATTAGTAAATACTTATATAAATAAGTATTTTCTTTATATTATAGTAGTATATCTTGTAGTATTTGTAGTATACTACTACTACATGTAGTTGTAGTATGTAGTATACTACAAGTTAAATTTTAGTACTACAACTACACTACAACTACTTGTAGTGTAGTAGTAGTATATACTACAATTTGTAGTATTGTAGTATACTACGTAGTATGCAGTATACTACGTAGTACCTGTTAATGCTCTGCCTATATTAAGTTAGAGGACGGGTATTTATATTAATTCTTAGTAGTCTACTTATATATAGGTAGTCTATACCTTAGTTATAGTATCTAGTAACTCTCTATTAAATCTAGTAGCTAGGATAGGGTATTATAACTTATTATACTTAGTATAGTAAAAATCCCTTAATAAGGGGGTTATATAGGTATTTATAAAAGCATAGCTATTTGCTCTAGTATTAAAAAAGGCTCTAAGGTAAATACTATATCTATTATAAACTAAAACTAACTCTTTCTCTAGTAGTCTACTACTAATTAGTTATTATAAGTTAATAGATATTATTACTAATTACTAATCTCTTTAGTCCTCCCCTAATAGGGAGTCTGCTTTTACTAAGAGCTCTAGTTTTCTACTAGCTCTAGGTTACTACTAGTAGCCCAAGTAAGCTTGGTAATACTTATAGCAGCTCTAGCCCTCTTATAGGGGCAATCCTATAAGGTATAGCTAGTATTACTATACATAAAATAAGCGCCTTAGTTATAAAGCTTCTTATATAAAGCCTTAAGGATTTAATCCTAGTTAGTATAGGCTTATATATAACGGTTTCCTCTACTAGAAGATTTAGCGCGGGCTATTAGGGCGGAGCTTTATATGGTAGTTTAGTTAGCTAGGTGGTTATTAGAGGGTGCTATAATATAGGCTATAATATAGACCTAAGTGGTATAATCCTAGAAGTTAAGGGTGCTATTTATATAATAGATAGAGTACTAGTTCTGAAGAGAGGCGGGTAGTTTCTTATAGAACTTCTAGCGCTACTAAGACTCTAGGAGCTTAGTCTTATAAGTAAGTTTAATAAATATAGCTTACTTAATCTATATATCTTTGAATAAAATAGTAAGAGCATTAAGCTTTATCTAAGCTTTATTATATTAACATAGGTTAATAAAGATACCTTTTAGCTTATTAATAAGCTATTATACTATAGAGATTTAAAGCAGGTTACCTAAGAGGAGAGGGGATAAGATATTATAAGTAGTTCCTCTAAAGCATAAGAGTATATACTTAAAGTATTAGAACTTATGATAATACTGTCTATTATTAAGGCGTATTTTAATATAAAAAGGCTAGGTGTTAAACTTTAGGTGCTTAGGATTAGTACTCTTAATATGTATAAAAATAGGGACCTTAGGTATCTTAGCAATCTAGGTATTATTATTACTAATAGTTAATAAGGGCAAGCTAGAGCAGATCTAACTCTTAAGGTATAATATTTAGTTAAGGATTACCTAAAGCGCTATGCTATAGTAACTAGAAGGAGGGTTTGCTAGAGGAGGAGTAGTAGTTATATTATAATTAAAACGCTAGAGCAAGGCTTTATTAATATCCCTTGCCTTATCTCTTTCCTCTATTATAGTAGTAGTATTATATTAGGCCTAGTTGTACTCTTCTTAGTAGCGCTTAAGTATAGCAGACTATTTAGTATTATTACTAGTAGTAGAGGGATTATTTAAATGCTCCTAGAGCTCTTAATTCTCATATTCTAAGTAGAGGGTAGTATTATAAAGGATATAGAGGTTATTACTTATAATAATATATCTAGTATAAAGGGCTTAGGACTTAGTATCCTAAGCAGCTCTTCTTATAAGCTAGTCTTAGATCTAGGTAAGGGTTAAGTTAGGGTTATTCTAGAATAATTATATTATATTATTAAATATAAGAGTAATCTTCTAGCTTTTGCCTAAGTAATTATAATTAACAAGAAGGAGGTTAGAGGACTTTTATAATTTAATAATAGCGCTCTAGGCTAGGCTCTTATATCTATCTATATTAAGGTCTATAAATAGGCCTTCAATAAGCTGCTCTTGTATAGGCTTATTTAGGTTAAAAACCTTTAGGTCCGTATATAGAGGGGTATTATAACTAGGTAATATAGTATAGTAGCGTTAAAGGGGTCTAATATAAGACTCTAAGAGCCTTCTAGTATTAAGTATAAGTATTATTATAGCTTTATAAATATAACTAGCTAGTTAGGTTTTATTTAGTATATTATCATAAGATAGAGGGGGGGGGGGGTATTACTTAAATTTAAATTAGTTAGGGTATAGATTAGTTAGCTTAGCGCTTAGTTAGATATTATACTTATATTAGTTAATTAATAAAGTAGGGGTAATAATAGTTAATTAAGATATTATATTTCTATCTCTACAAAATTAACAGAAGAATATAATATAATATTATAATTAGTACATAAGTAAAGGTTAATATACTTTAATTTATATTTTATTAAGTGGATTCTGTATTAAAGAATAGAAGAGTCTATCTATAGGCTACTATAGCCCCGGAAGGTTAAAGGCTTGCCTAGAGATCACGTGACTTAGCAGTTACGTGATCCCAAATTCAGGTAGGTCTAACCCAGCGCCGTGATATATAAGTCTTATAAACGCTAAGTCATAGTATACCTACTAAGCTATACCTAAGAACTATACTTATAAATATAGTATTATATCCTAAGTAATTAGATTCTTAAAATAAATATAATTATAATTATGCGGACTATATTTAATAGAGAGTTAATTAATAGGATTAGATCGAGTAGAATATACCTAAAGGGATATATTATTATAATTTCTCATACCTAGTATAATAAAGCAGATAATTTTAGCGATACTAAGGATTGGAGTAGGACAAGGAGTATAATAGGGAAAAAGAGGTAATAAGGCTATTACTAAGATATAACTTATAATAGACAATAATTAAACCTAAGGGACCTTCTTAATAATGGGATTACCTGCCTAGAAGATATTATTAATAGAAGGGATCTATAAATAGGGTTTACTTATAGCTTTTATAAGAGTAATTTTATTAATTTATTAAGACTCTCCTTTATAATATTATAAAAAGTCTTAAAGGGATAATTAGAATAGGATATGATAGACTTAGCTATATAGCTTTAGAAAAGCCCCCTTAACACATAGGCTTATTATAGGAGGACTATAGAGTAGAGCGTAGAGGAGAAGAGTATAGCAAACTAGAGTATTATTCATATGTTATTATTATTAGTACCTTAATAATCCTATATCTCGTTTTTTAGTATTTTCTTAGCGAATTCATACCTAATTTAGATAATCTCTTTTAATTAGATCTATAAGTTACTTTATATATCTTTTAAGCCTATTTTTAATACTCTCGCCTGTTTATAGGTAGAGTTATATTATTTATTATCCTTCCTAGTTCCCACCGGTTCTAGCCCTTTCTAGTATAAAGCTAGTATAATACTACTATATATAACTATATATTACCCTTAAACTAATAGCTAAACTAAACGCATAATATAGGTTATTAAATCCGCTATATAGCACTACTTCTATACCCTTAAAAGCCTAGAGTTATAGCTAATATATCTACTACGCTTAGAATTTGAATTTAACTATACTAGGTCTATATTAATATAGTTATCCCTAAATAAGATTATTAAATGTGTAAGGAACAATGGCGGGTGCAGGATGCAGAGCCACGCTGTTAGCAAAACGTCAGCGAGTCAGGGGCGGATAAATATTCTTTAGAGAAAACTTTATAAGCTGCAGACTTAGGAGGTTAAGTAATAGTTTAATATAATAATAGATACCTATATTTTAATATTCTAGCTTTTCCTAGTTTAGGCCTTTAGCTATACTCTTATAATTCTATTGCTTCTACCTCAATTTAAGAAACTAGCGCTAGTTAGAATATCTAAAGCGAACTAGTAATAATATACTAATAATTTAGCAACGGAGTTTAACTATAATAAACCTCAGGCTAGGTATATAGAATATAACTAATAGGGTCTTAGCTAATAAGATACTAATTATTCGCTAAGCCTTGAGATATAGGGAATATAGCGTAGATACTATACTAGGGGAATAGATAACCCTAGTAATAATATAGCAAGAGGAATAACCCCAAGGGGTTAGGCTAGGTCCTAGGTAGTACTAGATTAAGCAGACTACCCCTCGAGGGGCGAATAGATAGCAAGCAATAGCTAATAGGGCACCCCGCCTAGGATGCCCTAAGAAGCTAGTATCTCTAGTATCCTTGCCTAGGCTATAGGGTTACTATAGAAATAGTAGGAGAGCCTTATAGAGTAGATATATTTATAATAGCAGTAGTATAAGGAATAAAACGCCACCCTACTATAGGAACTTACTAATCACTTAGTAGTAAGATACTTATAGAGAGAGTATAAAAAGTCCCCTATATATAACTACTATACTATAACTAAGGACTTTACTATAGACTAGGTTAGTAACTAGATCTAAGTAATTAAAGATAGAAACTAACTATATACTAGTAGTATACTAGAGCAGCAGGTCTAATAGGCGCTCTCGAAGATAAGCCTATCCCTATAGACCTAGTAGCGATACTATAGGGCTAGGCTAGAAGGAGACCTAGTATAGGCTAACTTTATAGTATTCGCTCGCTAATAGCATATCAACCCCGAGCTTTAATAGCAAAGGTACTATAAGAAGCTAGATATAATAAGGTACAAGGAGATATAGTTATTAATATAGTTCTTTATTAAATAGTTAGCAATATATTAGAACTTAGGTATACTTAGTATAGAAGATAGCAAGGCTAAGGCCTATATGCTATACTTCTGTCGCGAAGACACGCGTGCCAGGGGTCTTCGCAGGGGTATATATAACCCCTGCCCTCGCGATCTCTGCTGCCCTCCTTTTTCCCACAGACATCTACACATATATACGTTTTTTCACGCACACGATGCCCTCTGCTATACGTTACTTATAATAGTTATAAGCCCAGCTCTTTAACGATACTTATACGATCCCCTTTACTACGCGAGTAACGCGTACGAAAGCCTCACCACGATGAACTCGACCGCCGCGCTATCAACTATAACGCTCGCGTCGCCGCGAGACTAGCCTACGTAGGCCCTTGCTACTTCCCTCGATATCATCACCTAGGATCCCGACTCCGATACGTTTTAGAGCCCTCCGGCGTTGAGTACGGTCCGCTGCCTAGGTTAAGCACGTTCCGCGGGGCTGAGGGATAGGTATAATAGGCCGCCTACGTTAAGTACGGTCCGTAGGCGGTTAGGACGAGCCCTCTAGCGTTAAGTACGGTCCGCTGCCCGCGTTGAGCACGTTCCGCGGGGCTGAGGGATAGGTATAGTAAGCCGCCTACGTTGAGTACGGTCTATAGGCGGTTAGGACGAGCCCTCCGGCGTTGAGCCGCCTATGTTGAGTACGGTCCGTAGGCGGTTAGGACGGCTCCTCCGCGTCGAGTACGTTCCATAGAGGGGTAGGAATAGCTTCGTTTTATCTCGGTTTCTTTTATATATATACTTCATAGGGCCTTTCAGAAGCGATAAATATATCGCTCCTAGGGGGGTATATCGCGAAGATACGCGTAGCAGGGGTCTTCGCAGGGGTATATATAACCCCTGCCCTCGCGATCTCTGCTGCCCTCCTTTTTCCCACAGATATCTACACATATACACGTTTTTTCACGCACACGATGCCCTCTGCCGTACGTTACTCGCAACAACTTTTAATTAGCCCTATTCCTATATAGGGAACTTAAATATTAGAAAGTTAAGATATAGAGGCTAAGAGATATAGCTATAGAAGCTGAATACTTATAGGAGATATATTACTAATAGGCTAGCAAACCTCTATAAAGCGAAAGCAAGAAATAGCATATAGGGGAAGAGTATAACCTAAGGGGTCCCCTAATAGCGAGGTTAGGTTAAAAGGCAGGCTAGTAGGGTTCTAGCTAGAAGATAACGCGGGGTTTATAGAGCCCGATACCTCACTAATTAGTTAGCAGCGCGACGCAGCGATCTAACTAGAACGGGTCTATATCTAGCTCTAGTATATAACCTATAATATCTAATTATATAGTATGCTTTAGCTATAAGCAAAAGGGGTATAAGAGGGCAGACTACCTAGATAAACATATAAGATAAAGCGTAAATAAAATACTAATAAGATACTAAGTACTTACTAAGAAAGTGAGGGTTAACATAATCTAATCTATAAGAGTTAAGGAACTTAACTCGTTAGAAAATAGGTAAGCTAGGGGATTATACTAGTAACCCCTGCGCCTAAACTAGAACTAGATACTCTCCCTAAGGGAGCTACTATAAAGGGATAGGCAATTATTCTCTAGAATATTACTAAATAAGAAGTAGTAGTAGATATAAATTCCTATTCTTAGGTTAATATTATTAGTAGTTAACTAGCTAAATCCCTATAACTATAACCTATAGTAGCTATTACCCTTATATTAAAAGGGTTTAATAGGTTATCTATAATAGGCTAGAATATATACTAGTTAATATTTTTCCTTATTAACTTAGGAGGAGAAGTAAGGAAGATATAGTAACTCTTTGCTAAAGCCCCCTAACCTAAAGGAGCAGGAGACCTCCTCTTATTATAATACTCTATAGGAAGAGAGGGTATTATAATTAATACCTAGATAAACACCTAGGAATATGAATGCTTTAGTATTACTAAGCTATTAGTATTTATATAAGAGATCGTTAAGAATAGCTAGAAGGCCTATATTATATATATTATAGGGAATATCACCCCCTATAAGCTGCTAATAGGTGCTCTAGAAGAAGAAGATACCCTAGAGGGCGATCTATAGTTACTACTAGAGCTATTTAGCGAACGGGTAATATTTAACAAATAGTTAGTAAAATAATACCTAGTCCTAGAGGGTATAGAATATACTATTAACTTAATTAAAGGGAAGAAACCTCTATATAGGCCTATCTACCTATTAAACGAGCATTATTTAGAAGAACTTCGCTAATATATCGCTAATAACTAAGTAATAGGGCAGATCTAACCCTTAACTAGCAAGGCAGGCGCCCCTATCCTTTTCATACCTAAGAAAGATAGGTCCCTATACCTTTATATAGATTATTAAGGCTTTAATAAGGTGATAATAAAGAACTAATATCTGCTCCCTCTTATTAGCAAATTATTAAATAGGCTTCAGGGAGCAAAATAGATCTTAAAAATCAATATTTAAGATATATAATACTATATTCATATTAAGCTAGAGGATCGCTAGAAAATAGCATTTAGGATGCGTTATAAGCACTTTAACTATACTATTATATTATAAACACCCTAGCTATATTCCAGGCGTATATTCACTAAGCGCTCGCTAAGCTACTAGATACCTATTGCTTTACTTATATAGATAATATTAAAGTCTATTCTAAGATAAGAGAGTAATATATGAAAGACCTTCTCTAAATACTCTATAGGCTTTACTAATAGGAGCTCTATACTAAGCTTAGTAAGTATAGCTTTTACTAATAATAGGTAGAGTTCCTAGGGTATATTATAACGTCTAAGGGTATATTAATAGACTAAATATATATCTAAGCTATTACTAAATAGAAGCTGCTAAAGATATACTAAGATATCTAGGTCTTCCGTAGATTCTATAACTTCTACTATAAGTTTATTATAGGATATTTAGGTATTATAGCCCTAATAATATCCCTACTAAAGGGTAGCGAGAATAGCAAGAAAGGAGGTAAGTTCTACTAGCTAGAAGAAGCCTAATAAGCTTTTAAGCAGCTTTAAGCCGCCTTCTACTTAGTAACTATTCTCTAATACTAGGACCTAACTTATAAAATAAGGGTTGAGATAGATACTTCCACGAAGGCTATATCTAGTATCCTATTATAGCATATTAATAGTTAGTAGCAACTACTTACCTATTATTTATAGAAGCTTAGTAATATAGAATAATATTAGGGAGCAGGCTAATAGGAACTTCTCGCTATAATTAAAAGCCTAGATTATTAGGCTTACTACCTTCAGGGTATATTAAAGAAGTTTATAGTTCTAATAGATCACTAGGTGCTAAAGGGAGTTATTAGCGCGCCTACGTAGGACCTTTAGGGAAAGCTTGCTAGGTAGGTATATAAACTCTTAGTATTTAATTTCAACCTAGAGCATAGGTTAGGGGTTATAAACCTAGCAGATAGTCTATCTAGGAGGCTAGACTATATAGAGGGGGAGGTGAAATATAATAATATACTCCTAACCCTAGTAAGGAAGCTAAGGTTTATTAGTAAACTACTAGCAGACCTTTAGATAAGTATTACTATACTATAAGGTAATATAGAGACCTCAAAAGTATTTATTAATACTATAAGGGCTAGCATAAGGTGCCCCTTCTAGATAGATAGCTCTAGGGGCGGAGACGCCTTAGTCTCTAGTTAGCATTATGCTCTATAGCGCGCTAATATTACTATAACTATAGTAGCTATATTAACCTAATGCTAAGGAGCAAGGGGTAATATAGAGAACGCTTAGCAAGAGGTTATTAACTAAGAGGACTTACTTAGAGCTAGGGTTACTATAGCGTAGTAGTATATCCTATGCTAAGTTATAAGGGAGCTTATAACGGGCGAAATAGCAGATAGTTAGCAACCCTCTGAAGTAATAGAGAATCTTATCTGCGGACTGCAGGCCAATAACTTATACTACTAGATATAATTAGAGAGGGTATATAGACTAGCTAGTAATTATAGGAGCTATATAATTAATAGTTATAGAACCCTGTTCTATAAGGGATAGCTAGAGATACTATAAGAAGGGTCTCTAAGGCTAGAGATCCTTTACTAATACTATAATAACTGCAAGGCGGGTTATATAGGGGTGAATAAGACTACTAAGTTAATCTCAAGGAACTTCTATTAGCTAAACTTAGCTATAGATATATGTAATTATATTATAAGGTGCTATATATACTAGGGAAACTATATTCCGAGGCATAAGCCTTATAGAAAGTTATAACTACTACCCTTACTTATATACCTATTCTAGGAAATAAGCATAGACTTTATTACTAGGTTGCTAGCGAGCTCTTAGTATATAAGTAGAGAATATAACGTAGTTCTCATTATTATATGCTAAATAGCTAAGTTCGCTATATTTATCCTAATAATAAAGCAGCTAATAGCTACTAAGTTAGCGCGGATTATCTATAAATAGGTTAAATACTACTTTAGCACTCTAGAGGGTATTATTAGCAACTAAGATAAGCTCCTAACTAGCTAATTTTAGGAAGAGGTTATAAGAGAGAGGGCTATTAAGCGCTACCTCTCTACTATATACTATCCCTAGACTAATAGGTAGTTAGAAAGGATATATTAGACGTTAGAAAAGTACCTGCGAGCATATACTAGCAACTTACTATAAGAATAGGTAGTCTAGCTACCTGAGGCGGAGTTTATATATAATAATAATCGCTATAGCACTACTAGCTACTTGCTAATAGAAGCCCTATATAATTACTACCTATATTATATAAAATACGTAGCTCCTATAAATAGGGTTATAATATAGGGCATAAGGGAGCGAATTAAATATATTTCAAGACTCTGTGAGAGGGCCTAGGAATAGTAGCAGAAGGCTACTAAGGCGTAAGCTAAGTATTATAATATAAGGCATAAGGACTAGACCTACTATTAGGGATAGGTTATCAGGCTATTAATAAAGAACTTCTAGTTTAAGAATAAGAAACTAGCACCTAGGTTTATATAGGTAGCTATTATAGAACTAGTTAGTATATAAGTATATAGGGTCTATCTGCTACTATAGTACTAATAGATATATAATTTATTCTCTATTACCTTACTAGAACTATAGGATAACTACTAAGTAAGTAGCAAAGGTTCGCTTATATACCTAGAGCTTAAGGATAAACTAGAAGAATAGGAAGTAGAAGAGATTATTATATAGCAAGGTATTAGCAATAATGCGCAATATCTAGTTAAGTAGGTAGGATAGCTAGTAGAATATAATATATAGGAGCTTATAGAGAACTTAGCGAATATATAAGAAGCTATTCATAAGTTCGATAGATAGCATAGGAGGTCTCATAAGAAATAGGATAACTAGTTGCGAAGTTATAGTAATAAGTTGCTAATCGCAAGTTATAAGACTATAAAATAGAAGCTAAATTAAGAAGCAGAATATTAATTATATTAAGTAGCGAATTATTACTGATATTATAGCGAAAGAAGGGTATTATCTTATAAGAAAAAGGGAGAGAGCTAACTATCTAAATAGTTATTCACTTCTAACTATAGCCATAGGTGCGAGCACCCCCACCACTATAACTATAAATAGCACTATAGTAACTAGTCGCTAAGCTAGTATTACTAGCGTTACTAGCGCCCCTATTACTACTACCTATAGACCGACTACTAGCTAACTCGTTACCCGACTTACTACTAGAGTCACCGCCTGACTTATTACCCGAGCTACTACCTACCTCACTACCTGACTTATTACTAGAGCTACTATTAGAGATAGTAATAGTAACCTTAGTCTTTTTAGCCTTTCTAGCCCTTTTTACTAAATTATTACTATCCTCTTAGTTATATTTAGTAGGGGTATAGAGGTATGAGGCGCGGGAGATAGGGTGAGTATTAGTAATAGCAATAAAGCAGGAGGGAATATTATTAGAGGTATACTTAAGGAGGTTATCTTAAAGCGACTTGCTGAACTTAGGAAAGGAGTTAATATTATGCTTATAAGGGCGCTTAGGGACTAGCTTTATTAAAGGGTTATTAACTAGATAATTAATGTTATTATAGAGGTATATAGTAGGATTATTATTATAAATATATAGTAGCTAGGCGGTATTCAGGCGCTAAAGCATATTAATACGATTATAAAGGATACTAATCTAGAACTAATTATTAGTAGGGTATAATTAGTAAGGGAGTAGCGGATAATAGCTTATATAAACTAAGATATTAAGAGTAAGGTACTTATAAATAGAAGCGAGCTCCTAGAGCTAGAGCTGCTCTATATTATAACTACTACTAGTAGTAGTAGGATTATAGATAAGCTTAGTAATATACTTCTATACTACTAAATAGTTACTAAGCAAAGCAAGAATATAATATTAATAAAGAGGGGTTAAGATATCCTTATATTCCTAAATTTAGATCTAGTAGAATATATTCTAGGTTATCTAGGCTATGCCCTAAAGCTCTTAGGGAACCTACTAGGCGTTAGTATATAGCGACCTAGTAGCGACCTAGTAGAGACTTATAGTAGCATATTTCTTCTTATTAAAGTTACAATAGATATACTTCTATATATATTCGCTATATATATAGCAAAGATCAATAACGTCTTAATATATCTTATAAAGATAGCTAAGATAGGGATAGCTACTATTAGTATTACTAGTAAGGTTACTAGAGAGGATTTCAAGATTATATAGGTATTTAGCAAGTACTATGCCTATATAAGCGATATGAGATATTATAGAGAACAATTAGCAAAATAATAGGGAAAGAGATAAACTAAAGAAGGAGAGGGAAGGAAAATTAACTATTATAGCAAAAGCTCGCGAAATAGATAATAAAGAGAAAAATAGAGACTGCTAAGTTAAAAAAAAGGATGCTAAAGAGGGAAAACTTTAGCTAGGTTAGAGACCTTAAAAAGAAGACGCCCTTTTATACTTAGCATCACTAGGTAATAAGGCTAAATAATTACTAGTTAGATACTACTAAATAGTTATATAACTATTCGCAACTAATTAAAAAATAATAGTAATACTTAAAATTCAAAATATATAAAGCGCTAGAAAATAAAATATATTATTCGCTATAGTAGCCTAAATCTAGCGCGGGAAGGAGCAATAGTAAATAATATAATAAAGACGCTAAGCTATAGCCCTATAGTTAGCAATATAGAGCTATATTACCCTACTAGTACGCCTTAGGGACCAAGGCTTTAGAAGGGGGGATAATTATAAGGAATAACAGCAAGGATAGGATATAGAGCTACGCTATTAGTAAAACGTTAGCGAGTTAGGGGCGGATAAATACACCTTAGAGAAAACTCTATAAGCTGCAGACTTAGAAGGTTAAGCAATAGTTTAATATAATAACGGGTACCTACGTTTTAATATTCTAGCCTTTCCTAGTTTAGGCCTTTAGCCATACTCTTACAAAAGGATTCACTCCTAATAATATCCTACTATTAATAGTAGATAACTTATAACTAATATCTATCTAACTACTAGTAGTACGAATATTAGTATATAACGGTTTTATTATCGCTATAGTTATAATAAAGTACTACTATAACTAACGCTATATAACGAGGTTCTTTAATATTAATAATAAGGTCTACCTAAGATTATATACAGGCTATAATATACCTTAAGCTACTATTATAAGACCTAAATATAGATAACGCTATATAAGCCTATTTATTATTAAGGAATATATTAGTAGATCCGCCTATTGCCTTATATTACCTCCTTACTTTAAGATCTATAATATTATCTTAATTAACTACTTAGAGCCTACTACTAGCTAACTTCATCTATATAGATAATAGCTATTACTAATCCTACTTATCTCCGCTAAAGACTAGTCATTAGTACCTAACCGCATTCTATAATAATATAATATTAAATCTAATAAGTAATACCTTACTACCTACTAATATCTAGGCCGTGATTATAACTAATAGATTCTACAATCTAATTTAGGAAAATATAACAACTATAACAACCTACTATAATAACCTACTATAATAATAGAATAATATTAAATAGAACTAATAATAAATAATAAAACTCGGTAGGAACGGATTTCGGATATTAGTAGTAAGGGCACTGCATTTTTAGAGGGGGGCAGACTATCACACTAGCCCATATATAGGCTACCCTATCATGTAAGCACCGACGTATAGATATATTCGCCCATCGGGCACATCCGTAGTTAGCAATGCAAGCATTACACACACACCCAAGGGATACCCTCACAGTTCGATATCGCCCGATTTAGCTGGATTTACCGCTGCTTTTATACGCATATTATACCCCCACTACGCACGCCAAGGCGTTAATTTAACATTAGGTACTACCTATATAGGTACCCGTGGGTAGTTAGTAAGCCTAAGTATTAACTATATAACGAAACTATATAATGAATCCAAAAACTCATCCAAATTAAACCACCGCAATAGCAACAAACTCTTGTCTGAAATAGCGACGATGGAAGCCACAATGCAGCAGTTCAGCGTTGCCAACTCCATTAACCAACTGCAAAAGATCGGCGCGGGCCATTGCGGCTCTGTTTGGTCTGTTGCCACAACGACATGGAAAGATGCATCCAGATTGCTTGTGATAAAGCGAGAAGATGGAGGCGACGGCCGTTCCAATTACTCACGAGTACAACATGCACCGCCACATCATAAAGAGCCTTGGATCCCCTCGGAGTTCCAACTTGAATCAAGGTCATCTAGCCAACATCCACAACTGCGAAGGCTTCCTCAAGCACCACGACTAAGCGATTTGGAGTAGTATCCTGCCAAGGTTACCTCCGAATTACACACCATGCAACGCGCTGGTCAGTGAGAAGATACCACCCCAACCCCGCCACGTCCGCAGACTTCTTGCCGAGAAGCTCGGATTCGGGCCGAACCCTGACCAAGTCGCCGACAACGCGAGCAATGAACATTGCCTTATTCGACCTTACTTTGGTCGGCGCAAGCGCCGCACCCTCGAGCAGGAGCCGCGCAGACCCAAGTTCTACAGCCTCAGGAACCTACCATTTTACGTCGATCAGATGGAGGACCTCGGCTTAGAGCTAGACTCATACGTCTGCGCTATGGCGGACACTCTTGCTTTTCTTCACTGGTGTGCCAAAGTCGACGCAAATGACGTCGAATTTGTACTGGCCCGAACCCGGCAAAGCACCAACGTCAACAATTCACCAAGCTTGGGATCGACGAGCTTCTACTCCAAGGCTCTAGAGCATCACAGCATGTGGCTTCTGGATTTTGATTGCTGCAGAGGAATGTCCATGGACGTCCACGGGATTCAACAAGCATGCAGGAGCTTTTGGCGTAATGACCCACACTACCCGAGACCTGGCAGCGACAATCCAGCGGATCAAAGACTTGGGAGGCGTTCGAAAGTCGATTTGAACAAACAAGCGGCTGTCTTCTGCAAGACGAAGACGAGGAAACAAAGCAGTTACTAAGACAGCTTATGAGCCTTATTAAACAGAAAACAGACGAAAGGCAAATTTTCCAGAGGAATCGACTTGAACTTCGATGGATTGGTTATGGGTATGTGAAGAGGGATTGTGACTGCTTGCAGCGGTATGAAGACAGGGGTGCGGAGGAAAAACAAACGAGAGGATATGGAGGATTTTGAGTAGGCCATTACACCTACGGGAACGCGTCTCGTCCAGTTGGCCGGATGCTTGCTGTAATGGAGAGTCAAGGAACCACGAAGAGGAAACAAAAATAAAGCTGTGACGTTGAGTAGGGAAACCGAGGCGCAAGGCGTTATCTGAATCATAGTATGGCACCTGTTGGGACTAGAAGCATCTCTCCACGACCGAGAAAGAAGGTCTGGTGGAGAGGGGACATACTACATACAGTATGAATAAAACAGCGATTTGGAGTCTCAGCAGGGTGGACATGGGAGCAATGAACTTTCCACTCCGCAATGCAACCGGGTCGAGCTTTGGTGTTACAATGCGTCCAATTCATGAACCCATTGCAATTCAGACTGTTCTTCTTGTAATTACTCTATGCGGCATGCAGTAGCGTACCAGCGCACAGTCCCACTCCTGGGCTCCTGGGACACGACATACTAAAATATTAACAATTGACAACAGTAACTTCCCAAAGATACCGGGATCTTACAGGACTGACTCAACCTTAAACACATGTTTTGCAGACAAAAGAGATTTAAAACTGTTGTAAAATGCAAAATATTTATCGACCTACCTAGGGATCGAACCTAGAATCTTCAGAGTATGGCAAGGAAACCGAAATCTGACGCGATGCCATTTCGCCAGCAGGCCGTGCTAGTTGATTGGTCAGGCGAGTTGGGGACTTATGTAGGGAGGGGGTTCCCTCTGTGGACTCTGAATCAGGATGGTACCATAAGGTAGAGGGGACGCGTGGGGTAAGGAGGGCCTGCTGTGTCGGATGTGCGGCAGGGGCCCAAGAAAACAAGCGTTACGAAGCATGCTCGTCATTGGGTTCTGTTCAGGCTCTACCACTGTTTTCTTTGATTAGAATATCTTGATAAAAGTGAAACGGGTTTAGCGACTAATAGTGGTGTGTACTCATGCTCAGAACAAAGCTATCGGGAGCCGTTAACCTTGCTAAAGTACAGGGTGAAAGCGGTCGTCTCTGCCAGCACTGGACCGATTGTGTGAGTCTGTCTTCATGACGTGACCTGAGGCCCTAAGCCTGCACCGCATTATATTCTCAATCCCAAAACTACCCTCTAATTCAGGGAATTTTCGCCTCGATTTCGCCATTTTCGCAGATATGTTGAAGTCAAGTTCTCATTCAGAGTCTCGGAACACCCACTGAGCGACGCTCGAGACCATAGGTAAACTGACCAGAGGGGGGGGGGGGGCAAGACCGCCCAACCCCACTTAAGGCGGTAGGTATACTACCCACACCTGCCTAAAGTAGTTAGAAGCACTAAGGTAGTAGTAGAAATTTTAATAGGGCGTGATTTTTTTAATTAGCTAGATTTAAGTAAGTAATTAGAGTAAATATATAGACTACCTGCTTAAAAATAAATTTCTCTTCTAATTCTATTTCCCTTCTCTTTTTCTTCTCCTCTTTAAGCTATAGTTAAAATCGCTTTTTTTAAGTAATTAAGAATTAATTCCGCCCTTCTTTTTTCTTTCTATACTACCTATATTAAGATAGTAACTATAGCTCTTAAGTTAAAGAAGACTATAAGTACTTTATAATCGCTTCTAGATTAATTTGAAACTAATTTAGAATAAGAGGAGTATTAGACCTATTTTAAGGGTCTAGTTAATATTAATAGCAAGTAAGTCTTACTTAAGGATATACTCTAGCGCCCTACTCACCTCCCCCCCTTTACCTATAATATTATAAGTACTTCTAAATTGATTTTATACTATTTCTAGGCTAATTTGCAATCGATTTAGAATAATAAGATTATTATTACCTTAGGAGAAGTCTATTATTACTTTTCTAAGCTAAGCGATATTATTAACTATATTAATATAAGTTTATTCTATTTCTAAGTTAATTTAGAATTAATTCTAACTCGATCTAGAAGTAGTAGTTTTTCTCTAAGTCTAATATATATAGTGTCACACGCCTTTTGGTGATATAGTCGGCTATCACGTGGTATTCTACGTGACCATGGTTAGGCTCAACGCCCATCCTTTAAGTAGGAGCCTTCTAGCTTATATGCTTAGAAGGCTCAGCTATTATAGAATATATTACTATATACCTATAATTGCTTATTATACTATTTATTATTATTCACGCTTATATTACTCTTTTCCTTATTTTACTTATAGTCTTAGCGACCCCTACTATAGCCCTAGGCTAGTAGGAAGACTATAATATCTAGTAGCACGACCCGACCTATTCTTTTTTCCTCATCTAAGACCTCCCTTATACTATGAAAATTCGTAACGAGGTAGAGGACTTAGACTTAACCTCAAAAACCCCTCCTATAAGCATTTATATACTAAAAAGAAGGAAGTTAAAGAAGTTAAAGAGATAGAGGTCTTAATTATTAACTTATATAGCTAACTATTCGAGTTTAACGTTAAATTAGCATAGTAATCCCTCTCTTATGGAGGAATATCACGACGCAGGAGATATAGCTAGAATTAGATACTATAACGAGGCTCGCAGGCTCTATAGTTTCTAGCAGGCTTATGAGGATTATAACTTTACCCTTAGCCTTAGCGAACGATTTCGCAACTAGATAGTAAACCTCGCCTCTCTTAAATAGGATAATAACTATATACCCTATATAGATATCGTTAATATAAGCTAGAAGGCAAAAGCTAATCTATGCTATTACTAGATACTTAAGCCTAATAACTATATAACCGCGTTAATTAGTATTATTAATGCGATTATAGCTACAAAGGATACTCTAGTAATAGCAGCACTTTTCATGCCCCTATCTAGAGAAGAAAGCCTTTATAAAGCTAGCGAGAGAATCACCCTTCTGCCCCCGAGAGACGAAAGAGTTATAACTCCTATCTAGTCTAGCTAGTTAGATATTAAACCCCTAGGACCTCCTATTAAGGCGAGAGCTATAGCAGATAATATTCATAGTAGGAGTAGAAAAAACCCCGAACTATAAGTTATAGCGCTAGAAGATACTATTATAGGACTATCGGAGCGAAAAATCTATAGAATACTATAAATTCTTTATAATACTACTATAAGTCCGCTAAAGTAGGATATATTAGCAGGGAGGACCTAGCTGCTATAGTAGAATTTAGCGCTACTACTAATATTTTTACTATTATCCTAGGGGCTCTACCCGGAGCTGCTATCCTAGGGTCTCGAGGCTTTACTCCTTCGAGTATTTAGCTAGCTCGAGGCTAATACTAGGGCGCTATAGCCTATAGGAACTCGATAGGAAGGTAGATTTACCTAATAGTATAGTATTTTTTAGCTAGATGCTAATAAGAAGTATAGGATAGAGCCCGTCTTTTATAACTAGGATATTCTATACTATAAGGAGATAGATCTATAGATCTCTAGCCTAGATGCTAAAACCACTAGCCTAGCTATAGCCTTAGAGATTATATAGAATTAGAGCTCTCTATTGCGAGGGAAAGCACTTAGCTAGTAGGAATACTAACTCGGGCTAATTAAATAATAGAACCACCTCCGCGCAGGATATTATACCCTATATAATGCTATTAGGAGACGTTTTATGCTAACCTAATAGGAGTCTATCTAATAGATCGCTACGCATAGGTTTACTATAGAAGACCTTAAGAGAGATAGAGATATTTATAACTTTACCTAAAACTATTTTAAATATAATAGAGCGTAGATAGGATTAATATCTATAGTTAGCTAGCTATTAATAATCTTCTATAATATAATCGACCTAGAGCTTTAGCGATTCCTAGATAAACTAACTACTAGCGATACTCTCGAGGATTACCTCAATATAGCTAAGAAAAAACGCAAGGCAGTTTAGCGCAAGCTCTAGGCGCTAATTAGCATTAACTATATATCAGAAGAGTCCAATAACGCAATATAGACTAATAATAAGGGACGACGGACTAACCGAGACTTCTAATAGGATAATCGTAATAATCCGCAACTCTAATAACGTCGTTAACCTTAGCAACGTTTCTAGCGCTCTAATAACTATTAAAACTAGAAAGATCGCTGCCTATAGAACCAGCTATGGAGAAACCCGGGTTTTTAACGTTATATAAAATACAATAGACTAGGCTAGATAGACTCAGACGCCTATTATATATAAGAGGATTATAACAATAACTATAATATTAATAACCTCGTTAATAGTAGCTATATCCTAATAGACGTATAGGAAGTCCCCCACGATTCAGCTGCCTTATTAGAATAACCGGGTAAAGAGGAAATAGCAGGCTAGATAACGGACGTCGCAGCTATAGCGAGAAGCATGCTAGCGATCTCCCTAACTACTTTAGTTATAGACTCTGCTAATATAGTAAACTTTGCAGGTCTTATTGCAATTCTCCTAGTAAATAATATATAGGTATTACTTAAGAAAAACCAAATCATCGACGCCTAGGTGAAACTAGTGAAATAAATAATACTAGCTAAATAGATATATCTCCGCTTTAATATAAAAAGCGATAATATAGCTAGCCTAGAAGAAATCTATATTAATATAGGCGCCTTAATAACTCTAGTCGATAGGAATTAGGTGCTACGCTTTGCGCGGAATCCTACGTTTTAAATGATAGAACTATAGCGGATAAATATAGTAGACTTAACCTTTTAGGTAATAGAGCAGGTTATATTTAACTTCTATATCCCAGGTACTATTAGCAACGTGGAGATCAATAGCTATATTATTATTATAGCTAGAGTTATAAATACCCTCAGAGCGAATCTTCTATTAGGAATACCGTTCTATAAAGATCACAGGCTAGTTATAGACTTTAATAAGGGCATAGTTAAGTTCTACTTAGTATACGGAATATAGTATCCAGTCTAGTTCAGGAGATAGCACCTAGTAACTAGACGAGTTAATAACACCTATACCGTGGTTATTCCCCCGCAGAGTAACGCATTTGTTATAACTAGCTTTATTAACCTCCCTAAGTCAAGCTAGCAAGGCTCTAATACTTAGCAGTTTTAATCTAGTTATATTAGCATAGTTAATATAATAGTTATAGCAGATAATCCTAAGCTCATCCTTATGCGAAATATAACGGATAAGCTAATAATAATCCTAAGAGGATAGCAGCTAGGCTATATTATTCTAATAGAAGCAGAGGAGACTACTAACCTCGTTAACTACGCGGATATTATCACCCTTATAGAAGGAGAATCAAACTCGCGCTAGTTCTTATAATATAAATTCGATAGGGCTATAGGTAATATAGCAGCTAGCGCGTAGTTTATAACCCCGCCTGCTGAATCTAGCCTAGGACCGCCTCGTTAAGCGGATAATATTCTATCTTATAGAATATCTAAGCTAAAAGATATCCTAGTTATATATAGCAAGGATAGAGTTAAGATCTATAATTAGGATACGGTTTTTGCTAGTAGACTTAAGGAAATCCTCGATAACTAAGATATCTATTATAACAAGGGGATTATACCTATGCTAGATAACTAATATATATATATTAAGCTTATTAAAGGGTAGCAAAACCAGAAGGCTATAGTAAAGCCTTACCCCCTTAGCGCTAAAGACCTCGAAGTTATTGAGAATATCTATAGCAAGATGCATACTAATAGTAAGATAGTATAGGGTGATAGGCTAATCCTAGTCGTCTATCCGCTCTTTATTATATAGTAGGTAGTTAATAGTATGAAAAAAGGCAGGGTTATCGTTAACCTTCGCCCTCTCAATCGAATTACTATCCTAGATATATACCCGCTTCCTAACTAAGACGATATAATAGATACCCTCAGAGGGAAGAAATATATAACGATATTTAATACTACTAGGTTCTTCTACTAACTGCTAATCTACTCGAGATATTGCAATAGGATAGTAGTAATAAGTCCCTATAGCATTGAGGTTTCTAATATTATCCTTATAGGATTTAAGAACTCGCTAGCCTATACCTAGCGTTTTATAAACCGCCTCCTGCACAACTACTAGCACTTTGCTCGAGTATATATTAACGATATTATTATTTTTAGCAATAGTAACGAGGACTATCTCTAGTATATCGATATTATTCTCAAGCTCTTTAAGAATAACCACCTTTATATTAGACCTAAGAAGTCCTTTATAGGGTTTCCTAAAGTAAGACTCCTTAGCTATATTATAAATACTAATAGTATTAAACGAATAGAGGATAGGATTATAGCTTTTAAGAACCTCCGCTTCCCGAAAACTCTCTATAATATCGAGAGATACCTCGGAATAGCTAGATA
>JAOQIF010000727.1:0-44632 GCA_026260285.1 Colletotrichum sansevieriae | reverse complement strand
ATAGAGGTCCTTAGTATGCTATTCCCTTATATCTAAGTAGATTAGAATATTATCTAGGTATATAATATAGCAGGTATCTAGAAGGTTAGCGAGTATTTAGTAAATATACGCCTAAAAAGTTGCTAGGGTATTTATAAGCCTAAATAGTATTATAGTATACTCGAAGTAACTATATCGCGTTCTAAATACGGTTTTCTACCTATCTGCTTTATTAATTATAATTTAGTAGTATACCTCGCTTAAGTTAATCTTTAAAATAAACTTCGCTCTAGCGAGCTTATCTAGAAGCTTGCTAATTAGTAGCAGAGGATAATAGTTCTTTATTATGATTTTATTTAATCCCTTATAATCTATATATAGTTATAGGCTTCTATCCTTCTTAGGCATAAATAATACTAGTACTCCTGCGGAGCTAGTTAAGCGGTATATATAGCCTGCTGCCTCTATATCCTAGATATACTTAGCGAGCGTTTGCAACTGCTCTACTAATATAGGGTATATCGGTCTATATAGGGGTTTCTTATTAGATTTTAGTTCGATATAGTATACTACTCCCTTTAGCTTCGGAACTTTCTTTATATTCTCCTTATTAAAAACATTAGTAAAGTCTTTAAGTTCCCTAGGAATCTTCTTCTCCCGCTTATTATCTAATAAGTATTCGCCTAAGGACTCTATATCCTTTTTATTAGAGCTTATAGTACTTATTAGATATATAATATAAGCCTATTAGCTATTCTCTACGATCTCTTAGATAATCGCTTCTAGCTTAGCAAGCAAGAGGGGTTTATATAACTAGGTATATATATAAGTATTTATATAGATGCCTTCCTATCCTATTAAGTCGTTAGATAGAAAGATATCTCCCGCTCTTTCAGGGCGAGGGCTTATAATAAAAGCCTAGTAAATCTTCTATAAGTAACCCCGACTATCTATAAGGAAGAATATAAGCTAGTAGACCTTACTTATAGGCATAGGCCTTCCCTAGAAATCTACTAATTCAGGGGCTATAATACTAGTAGCCTCCTTTAGTTAGAGCCTCTTGATAAGGTCTTCTTATATAATATCTACTACTATATAGGTATTTATATTAACCTCTAGTTCGACTTCGCTAGACGCTTAGAGCGCTAATGCCTATCCCTTAATAGTCTATCCTACTAGAACTAAGGTGATTTCTAGTATAATACCCCTCGGGGTTATATCTATACCTACTCGTTTCCTAAGTCTTTAGCATTAGTTACGCGGGGTATTATAATTACGCTTATCCCGCCCCGCCTTAGGTTTAGGTTCTAATTACTACCTATTAGCTGCGCATAGGGTTTGGTATAGTTAGGGGAGATATAGCTATACTTCTTATAGTTATAGTATTAGGGTCCCCGGGAGTTAGTAGATATACTACTAGCGCTAGGCGTTATGCGAGCGTCTGCTAAGTAGTTATTCCGGGACGGGGTCTCTAGGTAGCAACCCCTTAAGTCTATTAACCTAGGGGGTTGCGAGCTGCTCTTATAAGGGCGATCTAGAGAGCCTAAGTATAGTTACTTATATAACTTAGAATAGCTAGTAGATATTCCCTTATATCTCCCTTCTATAATCTCCTATAATCTCTATATATATAGGGCGATAGTATATATATTAGTATAGTTAATATCCTACTTAAAGAGTTTATCCTTTAGGGTCCTAATAAGGCCCTAAAAGAAGGCATACGCCTTTATATTACTAGTACTCAGCTTGCTAAGCACTTAGTTAATAGACTCTTATTAAGCCTAATATATAATTAGTTTCTTATTATCTTTCTAATAGCACTATCTTAAAATATTATAATAATTCTATTCTTAGAGCTTAGGCGTAATATACTACCCTCTTATAAAAATTCTAAAGTCTTCTTATTTAAGGTCTATCTAGTTCCCCGACTTATTTATAAGCGTTTACTAATAATTCTGCTATTCTATTTATAGGGTATGCTCTATTATACTTAAAGCCTACTAGATATACTAGCTATTAGAGTAGCTAAGGCGGTATTTATAAGCCTTTTTAACTATAACGAGCTAATCTTCCCTTATTATACTAGTAGATTCGCTAGTAAGGCGTGCTATATTATAATTCGGGGGTTTTTTATAAACCTTAGGCGATCGCTTAGCAGGAGCTCGGTTACTTAACGTAGTAGTAATTAGCTCCTATTAGTTAGCTATTATAGTTATAATCTATTATATTAGCACTTAGCTAGTTGCTTTATCTAGCCCTCTAGCTTAGGCTAGCCTATTAGCTATAGCTATGGATATCTAGCTTATTAGCCCGTCTAGTTTATAGGAAGGGGTCTTATATACCCCATTCTCCTATATACGCTTAGTATCTATATAGCGAGTATTTAGTATAGGTAGCCTATTCTCTTCGGGGCCCCTAGCCTCGCTTAAAGCATAGCTTCTTACCTCCCCTTATTAGCTCGTATTATCCTCTAATTGCTTACTAGGGTTAGCTTCCTTATAAAGGTTCGTATAGGCTATTTCACTCTACTCTTAGTAAATATTAAGCGTAGGTTCCTCAGCCTAATTAGTAGGTATTACTCGGGTATATAGTGCTATTATTATTACTAACCTTCTTAAAGCAGGGTAGAAGCAAAAGAATTATAAAGGTATCGAGGGGCTAAGAGCTATAGTTAGGTTAAACTAATAGTAGAAGCACCTAAAAGATAAGGTCTATATTACTATGCTACTTTTGCTTGCTTCCTCTAAGATCCCTTATTTCTAGCCTTTAGTAAGTATTTACTAAGTCTTTACTATAAGGGTTCTATGCCCTAGACCTATAGGCCTCTCTATCCCTTCGGCCTATAGTAGCCGAAGCGTCTCCGGCTTCTCCGGTCTGGGTATCCAGTCCCTTATACCTATCTACTTTATTAATTATAATTTAGTAGTATACCTCGCTTAAGTTAATCTTTAAAATAAACTTTGCTCTAGCGAGTCTATCTAGAAGCTTGCTAATTAGTAGTAGAAGATAATAGTTCTTTATTATAATTTCGTTTAATCCCTTATAGTCTATATATAGTTATAGGCTTCTATCCTTCTTAGGTATAAATAGCACTAGTACTCCTATAGAGCTAGTTAAGCAGCATATATAGCTTGCTATCTCTATATCCTAGATATACTTAGCGAGCGTTTATAACTACTCTACTAATATAAGGTATATCGGTCTATATAGGGGTTCCTTACTAGGTTTTAGTTCGATATAGTATACTATTTCCTTTAGCTTTGGAACTTTCTTTATATTCTCCTTATTAAAAACGTTAGTAAAGTCTTAAAGTTCCCTAGGAATCTTCTTCTCCTGCTTATTATCTAGTAAGTCTTCGCCTAAGGACTTTATATCCTTCTTATTAGGGCTTATAGCACCTATTAGATATATAATATAGGCTTATTAGCTATTCTCTATAATCTCTTGGATAATTACCTCTAGCTTAGTAAGCAAGAGGGGTTTATATAACTAATTATATATATAGGTATCTATATAAATACCTTCCTATCCTATTAAGTTATTAGATAGAAGGATATCTCCTGCTCCTTTAGGGCGAGGGCTTATAATAAAAACCTAGCAAATCTTCTATAAATAACCCCGACTATCTATAAGGAAGAATATAAGCTAGTAGACCTTGCTTATAGATATAGGCCTTCCCTAGAAATCTACTAATTTAGAGGCTATAATACTAGTAGCCTCCTTTAGTTAGAGCCTCTTTATAAGGTCTTCTTATATAATATCTACTACTATATAAGTATCTATATTAACCTCTAGTTCGACTTCGCTAGACGCTTAGAGCGCTAACGCCTATCCCTTAATAATCTATCCTATTAGAATTAAAGTGATTTCTAGTATAATGCCCCTCGGGGTTATATCTATGCCTACTTATTTCCTAAGTCTTTAGCGTTAGTTATACTAGGTACTATAATCGCATATATCCCACTCTATCTTAGGTTTAGGTTCTAATTGCTACCTATTAGCTACGCACGGGGTTTGGTATAGTTAGGGGAGATATAGCTATACTTCTTATAGTTATAATATTAGGATCCCTAGGAGTTAGTAGACGTACTACTAGTGCTAGGCGTTATATAAGCATCTGCTAAGCAGTCGTTCTAGGATAGGGTCTCTAGGTAGCGATCCCTTAAGTCTATTAACCTAAGGAGTTATAAGCTGCTCTTATAAGGGCGGTCTAGAGAGCCTAAGTGTAGTTGCTTATATAACTCGGAATAGCTAGTAGATATTCCCCTATATCTCCCTTTTATAATCTCCTATAATCTCTATATATATAGGGCGATAATATGCGCATTAGTATAGTTAATATCCTACTTAAAGAGTTTATCCTTTAGGGTTCTAATAAGGCCCTAAAAGAAGGCGTACGCCTTTATATTACTAATGCTTAGCTCGCTAAGTGCTCGGTTAATAAACTCCTATTAAGCCTAATATATAATTAGTTTCTTATTATCCTTCTAATAGTATTATCTTAAAGTATTATAATAGTTCTATTCTTAGAGCTCGGGTATAATATACTACCCTCTTATAAAAATTCTAAAGTCTTCCTATTTAGGGTCTATCTAGTTCCCTAACTTATTTATAAGTATTTGCTAATAATTCTGCTATTCTATTTATAGGGTATGCTCTATTATACTCAAAGCCTACTAGATATACTAGCTATTAGAGCAGCTAGGGCGGTGCTTATAAGCCTCTTTAACTATAATAAGCTAATCTTCCCTTATTATACTAATAGATTCGCTAGTAAGGCGTGCTATATTATAATTTAGGGGTTTTTATAAACCTTAGGCGATTGCTTAGCAGGAGCTTAGTTGCTTAATATAGTAGCAATTAGCTCCTATTAGTTAGCTATTATAATTATAATCTATTATATTAGTACTTAGCTAGTTATTCTATCTAGCCCTCTAGCTTAGGCTAGCCTATTAGCTATAGCTATAGACATCTAGCCTATTAGCCTATCTAGTTTATAGGAAGGGGTCTTATATTCCCTATTCTCCCGTATATACTCGTTATCTATATAGCGAGTATTTAGCATAAGTAGCCTGTTCTCTTTAGGGCCCCTAGCCTCGCTTAAAGCATAGCTTCTTACCTCCCCTTATTAGCTTATATTATCCTCTAATTACTTACTAGGGTTAGCTTCTTTATATAAGTTCGCATAGGCTATTTCACTCTACTCTTAGTAAATATTAAGCGTAGGTTCCTCAGCCTAATTAGTAGGTATTACTCGGGTATATAGTGCTATTATTATTACTAACCTTCCTAAAGCAGGGTAGAAGCAAAAGAATTATAAAGGTATTAAGGGGCTAAGAGCTATAGTTAGATTAAACTAATAATAGAAGCACCTAAAAGGTAGGATTAGTATTATTATACTACTTTTGCTTGCTTCCTCTAAGATCCTTTATTTCTAGCTTTTAATAAGTATTCGCTAGGTCTTTGCTATAAGGGTTCTATACCCTAGACCTATAGGCCTCTCTATCCCTTCGGCCTATATTAGCTGAAGCGTCTCCGGTTTCTCCGGTCTGGGTATCCAGTCCCTTATACCTTAAGCGAAGATTCGCTAGATAATAAGCAGGAGAAGAAGATTCCTAGGGAACTTTAAGACTTTACTAATATTTTTAATAAGGAGAATGCAAAGAAAGTTCCTAAGCTAAAGGGAGTAGTATACTATATTAAACTAAAACCTAGCAAGGAACCCCTATATAAACCTATATACCCTATATTAATAGAGTAGTTATAAATACTCGCTAAGTATATCCGGGATATAGAGGCGGCAAGCTATATATACTGCTTAACTAGCTCCATAGGAGCACTAGTGCTATTTAAGCTTAAGAAGGATAGAAGCTTATAACTATATATAAACTATAGGGGATTAAATAAAATTATAATAAAGAACTATTATCCTCTACTATTAATTAGCAAGCTTCTAGATAGACTCGCTAGAGCAAAGTTCATCTCTAAGATTAATTTAAGCGAGGTATACTACTAAATTGCAATTAATAAAGCAGATAGGTAGAAAATAGTATTTAGAATATAATATAGGTATTTTAAGTATATTATAATACTATTTAAGCTTATAAGTACCCTAGCAACTTTTTAGGCGTATATTTACTAAATACTTACTAACTTTTTAGATACTTACTATATTATATACCTAGATAATATTCTAATCTACTTAGATATAAGGGAATAGTATACTAAGGACTTCTATACTATCTTATACTACCTAAGGGCTACTAAGCTATTTATAAAACTAAAGAAGTATAACTTCTACTAAATAAAAGTAGATTTTCTAGGGTTCTATATTACCTAAGATAATATTAGGATAGACCCGGATAGAGTCTAAGTAGTTACTAAATAGCTAGTACTAAAATCTTTTAGAGATATCTAAGTATTCTTTAGTTTCTATAACTTTTATTATAAGTTTATTATAAGATATTCCTATATTATAGCCCCTATGAATAGTATACTTAAGAGAAGCTAGAATAGCACGAAGTCGGGAGCCTTCGCCTAGACGGGGGAGATATAGACTATATTCGAGATACTTCAGAGAGTATTCGCTAAAGCTCTAATACTAAGATATTATAACTTAATATTAGAAATTAGGGTTAAGATTAATACGTCTACTTAGGTAGCATCTAGTATGCTTTTATAGAAGTATAATATAATTTAGCATCTAATAGCCTTCTAGTTAAGGAAGCTCTTAGATATAGAGAGGTGCTAGGCTATAGGGTAATAGGAACTCCTTACTATTATAAAAAGTTTAGATTACTAGGTATAATACCTATAAGGACTCCCTGAGAAATTCGTAGTACTTATAGACTATATAGTACTAAAAGGAGTGCTTGCTACGCCTATGCGGGATATTTATAAAAGACTCGCGCGATAGGTTTACTACTTATTAGTATTTAACTTTGAAATCTAGCATAGGTCGGGGGTTACTAATCTAGTAGATAGACTATTATAATATCCTAACTATATAATAGAAGATACTAAGGTAGATAATATACTTCCTACCCTTAGAAAGAAACTTAGGCTTATTAGCTAGCTTTTAGTAAATATTTACTAGTATATTACTAAGCTTAAAGGAACTATAGCTATTGCGAGAACTTATACCCAAGCTATCTAGCGAAGTATATAAGAACCTTGCTAGAGGGCTAGCTCTAAGGTTAAGGGATCCTTACCCTCAAGTTAGTACCACCCTACGATAGGTACTAATAAGCTACTATATATAAGTATATATATTAGTACTATTACTTATATAAAAGTATACGTAGGTGCTACGCTAACTGCTCTACGAGAGAATAGCAATAGGCTAGAGGACTTAGGGGGAGCTGGGGTTATTATACTAGAATAGTATATCCTATATGCTATAATAAGGGAGCTTATTTAAAATAAAACGGCTTATATGCTATAACTAGGTGTAGATCTCAAATAGATAGTTAGAAGACTATAGGCTAAAGACTCCTTCTATAGAGATATCGTAGCTAAGGTTTGCTAGGATGCTAGGGAATACTAAGGATACCGAGTTAATAAGAATAATATCCTTTAGTTTAGAAGAAGACTTATTATCCTAG
This sequence comes from Colletotrichum sansevieriae, assembly GCA_026260285.1. NCBI lineage: Eukaryota > Fungi > Ascomycota > Sordariomycetes > Glomerellales > Glomerellaceae > Colletotrichum > Colletotrichum sansevieriae. The sequence goes on along the minus strand of JAOQIF010000727.1, from coordinate 37,049 downwards.
AATAGGGATCCCTTTGCTATAAAATCCTAAAGAATTATTATAATATACCTAGATTAGGGTATATAGGAGTAAATAAGATAGCTAAGCTAATCTTGCGAAAGTTTTATTAGCTATATTTAATAGAGGATATATAGTAATATATTACTAAGTACCCGCGCTACTAAGGGGCGTGCATACTATAGCATAAGCTATATAGGCTACTATAAATACTAGAACTACTAGTATACCTATTCTAATAGATTTCTTTAGACTTTTTAACTAGCTTGCTAGAAAGTTGCTAAGATAATAGAGTTACTTATAATATAATCCTAGTAATTATATATTAGATAACTAAAGTAGCACGGTTCTTAGTAATAACTAAGCGACTAGATGCTACGGGTTTAGCGAGGATCTTATATTAAGAGATCGAGTGCTAATATAGCATGCTAGAGGTTATTATTAGTAACCGAGATAAACTAATTACTAGCTAGTTCTAGTGAGACTAGACTAAGGCCTAAGATATAAAAGGGTATATCTCTACTATATAGTATTTATAAATAGATAGCTAGACCGAAAGAATATACTAGACCTTAACTATATATCTTATAAAGTTTAGCAAAAGCTCGCACGACTAATAGGCAATATAATTAGTTAAGGCTGAATTTTTATATAATAATAATAAATATACTACTATTAGCATATCCCTATTTAAGGCCCTTATAAGATACTACCCTCAAATAGTTAACTACTACTTGCTAAATATGAAGATTAGGACCTAAGGGGTTAATAAAAAGCTTAAGAAGCTAATAGAGGTTTGCTAAAGAATAGCTAAGACCTAGCAATATATAACTAAGGTATAAGCTAAGAATACGAATACTAGAAGAAAAATATAATTATATTATATTAGAGATATTATAGAACTCTTAATAAAGAACTTCTATTTTATAAAAGGTTAGTAAAAGCTCGCCCTAAGATTTATTCCTATATTAGTTATAGAAGTTATAAGCTCTAATGCCTATAGAGTATAACTCCTAGAGAAGTAGAGTAGAGTATATAATATCTTCTCTATTGCTCTACTTAAGCTATAGTATAGCTAAAAGCTTACTAAGGGGTAGCTCCTAGACCTTAAAGAAGACCCTGAGGAATAGGAAGTTAAGGATATTATATTATAGAGGGAAGTACTAATAAGCTTCCTATATTTAGTTAAGTAGAAAGGCTAGCTAGTAGAGTATAATACCTAGGAGCCTGAAGAATACTTAGCAAACGCTTTACGAATCCTCGCTAGATTTAAGAAATAATAGTATAAGTTATATTATAAGTAGGATAATAAGTAGTATAGATTAATAAGAAAAGTTAATTAACTATAAGATAGCTAAAACGCTAAAGAGAAGACCCCCCCCTATAAAAGTAATATAAACCCTGTGGGTATCTAACCTTATATTACTATAGAAGTCTACTATACCTTCGCTGAAGTTCTGCTAGTATTACTACTTATTATTATTATTATTATTCTCGTTATTATTATTATTATCCTTGCTCTCCTCCTTAGAGCTATTACTAGTAATACTACTATTACTACCCTAACTATCGCTCTCTATAGTATTATTAGAGTTACTATCCTCTATAGCTAAGGACTTATCCTCCTCGCTACTATAAACCTAGTATTACTAAGCTATTACTAAGATATTACTAACCTTCTTCTAAGAATTTAGTTAAGGCGCGGGACTACTACTAATAACTTTGAAAATAGTAATAGGAGCTTAGTAATAAGCATCATAAAGCATGCAGGAACCTTAGACCTTTAAAGGCTCCTATAAAGGAAGCGTAAATATATAGGTATTATTTTTTAAAAGCTATATTATTAGAATATTAGTAAGCTTATTAAGAAAGGTAGCCTATTTAAAGATATAGGTCTTATTATATAAGTAAGTAGGGAGAGTATTATTAAGCTATATTATAATCTCCTTAACTAAAACCTTATCCTTAGCCTAGCAAGCTACCTATAAATATACGTTAGACTAATAAAAGGGTAAAACTAACTATAAGGTAAAACCTACTTTAAGTAAAACCTATAGATATACCTAGGTATATAAAGCTATACTCTCTTTAATACCTATAGCGAGGAGTTAGTTCTTATAGTTCTTAGAACTAGGCTTAAAACTAGCAGGGTTTACTAACTAGTTATAGAGGTATTAGAGAAGCTCCTACCCCTGCTCTATAGCTATAAAAATATAAAAGATCTTATGCTACTAATATTAGCTAGTAGTAATTATATAGATATAACGCTTAACCTAGTTCTAATAGAAACGAGTAGTACTAATAAGATAAATAGGAATCTAGAAATAGGAAAAGTTAGCCTATACCTCCCCCGAATAATCGCTAAACTCACCCTATAGTACTTAATACTACGAACCTAGTATAACTCATATATACGATCACTATCGCACCAATAGGCGTAGACGACCTAGGCATTCTTAGGGAGCTATAGCGCGTAGCTAATATAGGGCTCGCTACTACCCGCCTAATTATACTAATAGTTATTACTACTAAGTTTAGCTTTAGTAGGGCTATACTTAGCGAGGAGTTAGCTAATAAGGCTCTTAGCGCTTATAATATTTAAGGAAGTAGTAAAAGATAAGAAGGGTCTATAAAGGCTTAATAAAGGGCTTAGATAATATAAAAGTAGTTATTAAATAATATAGGATAATAAGGAGGGAAAAGAACTAACCCTAGGGCGGGAAAAAGCTATTATTTTATAGATAGCTAAAGAGACCTTGCTAAACTATTATAAAGGTAGATATAACTTTAGATAGCAAAGAATAATAGTTACTTATTATAATAGGTGCTACCTACTAGGAGGTAGATATAGTAAATTAGTAGTAATAATTACTATCTAACCTACTTAATAGCCTCGTGACGCGCTTATTTAGAAGGGGGATAATAGGATAAAAAACGAAGTTATTATAAGGGCATAGTATAAGAAAGTGCTCGCTAGATAAAGGGCGAATAATAGGAGAATAAAAACGAAGCTACTATAGGGATAACTACCCTCTTTTAAAAGGAAATAATAGGATAAAAAACGAAGTTATTATAAGGGTATAATATAAGAAAGTGCTCGCTAGATAAAAGGCGAATAGCAGGAGAATAAAAACGAAGTTATTATAAGGATAACTACCCTCTTTTAAAAGGAAATAATAGGATCCCTTTAGAATAGCCCGGATAGAGAGCATAAGAGGGCTTAAAAGGAGAGGAACTATAAGGAATAGGACTATAGGCTTAGCTATTATATCTATAACTCTAAGGGCCCTATTATTATTTAGCAAATACTTAGCAAATAGTTACTACGCTAGATAATAGTAGTAATAAGTAAAGGACCGGGACCTACCCTAGATAGCTAAGAAGGATAATAACAGAGGGCCGACCTATAATACCCGATCTTATAGTAGGGACTACTATAATTAGAAGGGGGGTAATTATAAGGGACTAGATACCTAGACTAGAGAAGCTAGAGATATTTTAGCTAGTATAGGCTAAAGGGATAGAGAGGCCTATAGGTCTAGGGTATAGAACCCTTATAGCAAAGACCTAGCAAATACTTACTAAAGGCTAGAAATAAAGGATCTTAGAGGAAGCAAGCAAAAGTAGTATAATAATACTAATCCTACCTTTTAGGTGCTTCTGCTATTAGTTTGACCTGACCGTGGCTCTTAGCCCCTCGATACCTTTATAGTATTATAATAATTAACCTTCTTATTAACTATCTCTTATATTTTAGTATAAAGTATATAAAGTCTATAAGGTAGTTAGTAAGGTAGGATTTAAGCTAGTAATAAGACCCCTTTATAAGAGAGGTTCTTTAATACCTATAGTTATAAAAGTTTTAGATCTTATAGTTAATAAATTTATAGAGGAGTAAGATATATATAGTCTCGAGGTACTTAATAATTATTATAAAGATTAATAATACATAAGTATATAGTAATATAACTAACCTAGCTAGTTCAAAAACTATTACTTAAGGGATTACTAGTTTTTTTATACTTATTATATATAGATAAGTAAATATAAGCCCTCTATATATTAATAAAGCTACTAGAGTTATAATAGTACTCATTTTATTAGATTACTATAGTAGTAAGATCTTATTACTAGTAAGGTTAATAGTAATAGCCTTATTAGCCTCTAGGCCCTATAATCCCTCCTATTTCTTTTTTATATTAAGATTTACGTTTTTTAATATATAATAAATATAAAGTTATTACTTTATATATAAGAAGACCTTACTAACTACCCTCTTTAGGCCTATATTAAAGTTAATAATAATTACCCTTAGATCTAGTATTTTACTAATAATAAGAAGGTCTTATAGTTACCTTAATACCTAGCTAAAAACTTAATAATCTCTATAAATACTAAGTAGAAAGTAGCATTATATATAGTATTAATACCAGTAAGGCCTATAATCTAGAAGAGTAGTATATTAAGTCGATTTACTTATAGAGTTTTATAGAGTTATATTAATAAAAAAAGGTTTATTAAAATGAACTATATATATATATATACCTTATGTATATTATTTATTACAAATAGCTCTAGATTTTGCTTTATTATCTCTAGGTAGGATTGATATATCTAGAAGATATTATTAATCTTATTATTTCCCCTATATTAAATATAGTAAAAGAGAACTTTATAAGTTTTACTCTTGAGTATATAGAGGAATAGGTATATAGAGGTTAATAGGTTATATGTTTCCTCTTATAGTGGTTACTAATAATTCTAAACCTTTTAGTTAGTTAATAATACACCTTTCTATTATAATAATAATCTTATAATCTCTTATAATATTAAGTTATTATAAGTAGAGAGCTTCTTAATATAGTTATATATTAAATTCTCTACTAAGCTACTTTTTACTATAACTTTTATTTTATTAAAACTTAACTATTAGAATAATAAGATAGCTCTAAGCTTATTTTCGCGCGCGCTAGTATAGTTATAATACTTATAACTATTAAGGATTAACTATACCTAATAGCTAGTTATAGTAACTTAAAGGATTTAACTTATAAAGGGGTAGCTATATTACTTTATTATTATTTTTTATTTTAATATAATTAATTTATATATACCTTTATAATTATATAATATATTAACCTAGGCGCCCTTATTAGTAACTTTTCTTTCTTTAGTACAATGCCTATATTATAATAGTATTAGTAGACTTATAGCTAGTACTCTTTAAAGGTATTACTACTAATCTCTAATATTATAGGTATTTATAAAGGTATAAATTTAGCTAGTAAATAGTAGTTTATAAGATAGTAGTAATATTATAATTATAATATATAATCTCGCTTACTAATATACCTAGGAAATATTAGTACTTCATAGGTTATTATATATTATAGCGAAGGTAGCGCGGTTAATGGATATAGTTAGATCGGGCCAAATACTAAAACTATACCGTTGAAATACTAGCTACTACGTTACGTAGACCCTAAGTCAAAGACACCTGGGAGTGATTTGAGAGGATGGATGCGGCAGCAACACTAGTTGAGCTTGAGAAGAGAAAGTTGAGAAACACTTTCTCCAAGAAAAAAAAGAGGAGGGGGGGAAAGAGGCAGCAGAAGAGAGACTTGGGAAATCCTACTCCGCGAGCGCCGGGCCTGACCTTATACCGCCTACTTGGATGCGACCGGTCGGGTATCTTGAAGAAGAGGAGTACGCTTTCACGCTAAGGTATGCTTGAAGGCTTGAAGGATGGGGAAAACCTCCCGCCTTGCCCCAAAGTCTTCTTTTGGGTTTGCCATACTTCGGGTCCTCGCATTGAGGCAGTTCGTGTGCGCTGTTAAGTTTCTCTAGCATTAGCGGGACGAACACACATGTGGCCGAACATGGGTGGCAAAAAAAGAATTTAAAAGAATAACACTCATACACACCACGCAGTCGTAACTTTGGGCAGTCGTAATCTGAGTTGTCATGACTCTGATTAATTTCTATACTGTGAAATACTCTATATCTCGCCGTGGTTACGTACGGTGTTCCGGCCTCTAGCCAAACACCTCAATCATGAAGTGATACTCAATCTTGCTCCCGTCATGCCGCCCCCTCACCGTGAGCTGCCGGCACTTGTCCGCCAGGATCTCCCCGACAACCGGCGCTCCGCAGTAGAACACACCCACCTTCATCTCCTCGTCCTCTTCATTGCGACGGTCGTCGTCGTCGACGGCGCTACCGTTTCTCTCCCCGTCCTTGGCGCTGTCATTGGCTCGAGCAGTAACGCCCGCAACGTCGTTGCGAGGAGCGTCGTCGTCGTGACCCTCGTGGACGGCGGCGTTCTTGCCGTTCCGCCCGTTGACAGTCCCATCGATGCTGCTATTTTCCTCCCTGACGTCCGTTCCCGCGTTTGAGCCTCGTCCTCCACTTAGATTGCTGCCAAGCCTGTCAGTCTCACTGGCATGTCCACCACCGCCGCCGCCGCCCACTTTGCGGTTTTGTCTCTTGCTAGCTCGGAATTTCCGCATGTCCTCGTAGTGCCGGTCCAGGATGGCGTCAAAGTCTGGGCGTCCAAAGTGCGTCGGGTTCAGCAGCCCCGTCAGGGGCGACTCCGGGTGCTCGTCGGTGCGGTGCATCTCGAGCAGCCAGCGGTACACGTGCGTGGCGATGTCTCTCCTCTTCTGCGTGACGTGCGTCGCTATGCGTATGTCGAGGTGCTGCGAGACGCCCTCGTTGGCGCGGTGCCAGTCCTGGCTTCGGGAGACGTTGTTGAGGAGGTCGGCGATCCAGAGGAGGTAGTTCCTGTCGCGGACGGTCCAGTGGAAGTCGACGCGGCGGTAGTCCGCCGCAAAGGCGTGGGATTCTGAGGGTTGCGGTGGTTTGGAGGGGTCGTTGGCGTTCGGGGCGGCTTCCTTTTCTCTGGCGACGGCGCTGGTTCCTGTCGTCTCGGAGTCGTGGCGATGTTGGTGCTGGTGAGAATGGGTTGGGCCGCCGTGATCTTGGTCGTCTTTGGCCTGCAAGTCCGCTAGGATGCCGGAGAAGGGTGTAACGCCTATGCCTGAGCCCACGATGATGGTGTGGCTAAAGTCGTAGAACCTCTGTGCCGGCGCGCCGAACGGCCCGTTGATGCCAACCTCGATGTTTGCTTCTCCCGTCTCGCCTCCCAGCTCCCGCAGCTTCTTTGTCCAATTCCCGTCTGTCTTGATGTGCAGCTGGAATTGCCTTCCTTTGCAGATTGAGACAGTGAACGGATGCCACTGGAAGGTGCTTATCTTGGGCACCTGCAGGAAGACGTACTGTCCAGCTTGATACTTCCAGATGCGCTCGCTGGGAATGGCGGCGGTTATCTCGACCGTCTCGCCGTCCAAGACTTTGAGGGTTGCCGAGATGCGATGGAATCCCGTACCGACACGTACGAGGCGCTCGATCAGAATCAGAAGCGTTGGAAAGGCGAGGAAGTACCCGAACATGGGCCACTGCAGTAGTCCTGCAGTGCCATGAGCCATCATGAGTCCGATGATAGGATACATGAGTAGGTGGGAGAGTTGGAAAACCTCATAATTCCATCGTCGCACTTGAGGAAGGCTGCACAAGGCCAAGAGGTAGAAAAGTCCTAACGTGGTGATTCCGGTGAAGCCCGGGAGCGAGCGGACGTATTCGATATACGGACGGGGAACCATATCAGGCCCCAATACCGCCGCCACACTGTCCTGATTTTCGGGACGGCTGCCGTGATAAAAGGACCCAGTCAAGTGGCCTATGGCATGGAGCGTCGCGAGCACCAGAGCGACGATGGATATCCTGATGTGGAAGGCCTGGCTCAAGTCCCAGTTGATGAACCGCGAGACGTAGTATGACCTGCGGAGGAACGTCGAAAAGTACCGCGACATACTGAGGATGAGGAAGAAGAAGGTCGGATACAACATTCCCGCGCAGGTCTTGGCCATCACGACACCCCATCCGAATCCTGCGCGATACTGCGGCGTCGTGACGTACTTGACGCACTGCCAGATGCCGAACGCCAGCATAAAGCCCACGACGAGGCCCAAGAAGGCGATCTCGGGTCCGTGGACGGCCCAGTAGGCTCTCACCCGACGCCATGGCCTCAGCTTTCTGATGTAGTGTTTCTGGTCATCTTCGGACGCCTTGTCTTGCTTGAGAGAGGGAATCTTCCACTCGCGGACGCGTTCGGCGAATTCGGCGCGGGCAATCCGGGTCTTTCGGACATCATGAGCCTCCACACCTTGACCGGCGCCGGAGGGGTGGGGTCCCGGGTCGGAGATGCCCATGATGCTCTTCAGAAACTCATGGCGCAGTCTGTCGTCGGACGAGTCGTGCGATTTCTTGATGACGTGGTGAGACTTCACCTGGGCCGAGGGCGCGAGCTCATCGTGTACGGCGTCGAGTTTTGCTTCGACCTCGGCGTAGTCGATGTGTCCGTCGTCGTTGTGGTCGAGGTCATCGAGGAAGGAGTTGATCTCGTCTTCGGTGAGATACTGGATGCCCTCGGCGGGATCTTTGGCGGGGTGGTTTGCCATCAAGGATCTCCTCGAATCGCGCCCTGGCTATCAGGTATGTCGAATTGGCTTTCGGATAGTTCTCTTGCGAGAAGAGGACGCGAGAGGGAGGCCACATTGTGAGTTTTGTACGCAAGCGACAGACACAGAAACTCATTTGACGCGATGCGCTTGGCCTTCTGGGCGGCGATTTCCCGCCTCCCGCCCCCTTTCCCAACCTTGGGTCGTGGTGCTCGGTTTGGGCTGAACCGCGTTGCGTGCGTCAGCTGCAGGTAGCCAAGATTCTTGGTGTTTAAAGCGGAGGGTCGGTCGATGAACCAAGACTTGTAGGCACTACGTGGTGAGATCATTGTCCAATCTGGACGTTCTTGGTGTCCCTCTGAAGCAATCAGTGGACGCCTGTGACACGGAGACCCCAAGCCTCGATGAGGTGATGTATGTGCACCTTGCAGGTTTTTGCTGAAATGCTACGGAATTGGCTCGTCTTGGCTTTTTCTTGGTATTCGGCTTGATGGCACCGTCCAGCGTTGTGTTGCTGTTACCGTCAAAATGGAGACTCCTGATTGGCCTGATAAGAAGGTTTAGGGCGACCCGATTTGACGGTGCGGATTGATAGAACGATGACGTAGGGCAAAGCACTCGGTTTGTTGCCATTCTGTTCAGCTCAAGCATATTAGCTGAAGAGAAATCTGTTGTCCACCCGGGAAACCCACCAAGAAATGTTGAAGTTTAACCTTGGAATTCGCTTACTAGGGCGAGGAAAGTAGCTGTCTGGAAGCTGCTCTTCTGAGATCCTCAAGGACGGCGCCGCTGCCGGTCGGATGGTGAGAAGTCCAGACGCCGGGTCCTCCCGTTCAGCGCCCGGCATACGCCGGCCGTCAGTGCCACCATACCTTAGTGATCAGCTCCGGTCTCCGTCGAGACTTCCGAAGGTGCTTCGGACCTTGGCACCTGAAACTCAGCATGCCCGTCAGCGCCAATTCACGGTGGTGGATGCCCTCTGGAATATCACTAGGGAACGGCGGAACTGCACTTGCCGAAGACGGACAGCAGCAGAAATCCTACACAGCCGAACGAGACAAATACCACGTTCATCTCCCGTTCCAGCAATCCTGCGGCGATTTCTATTTTAGAATCTCACCATCTAGATACCCAGTCTTCCACGTGTTCGTGCCCAATCGCATCCCACGGTACCCCACGGTACTTGCGAAGCTGACACTCTTACGCGTCGAAGAGCTGCCGGAGCTGGAGCTGAGCTCTCCTGGTGATCAGCAGCGGTGAACATCCCCAGGGGGGCTGTGTGTAGCAGTTCGAGGCCTCTACGAGAAAGACAGGTGGGAACATAGTCTCGTGTATAATGATAGTCCTACGAAAAACCAGGACTGAGACTGAACCCCGAAGTTGCAGCCTGCTAGGTAACCCACCACCCTTCCCACCAACAGCTGAGCTGCACCAGGGATCTCCGCATCGCGACTCGGCGCCCTGCGATGCTCCCCCCGATATCGAACTGGTCCCCTGCCCCTCAACCGAATCGAATACTCATAAGAACGTTGCATTCCTCAACAGGCATACCTGAATTACGTGTTGCAAGCCTTCTTTGGTCTGACCTGTGTTTTGTTCCCTTCATAGTCAAAGTTGTTTCAACCGGCACTACATTAGGCACCTGCCGCCAATTGATCTCTTGACCCCGCTTTCCCAGGCAGTGACAGTGACGGGAGGTACCTCCTTGGACCCCGCCAAGACCCGGCGGCACCGTACCACATCCAACACCACCTGCCCTCCTACCCCGCCATTAGCCCGTCCACGAGAGAGCCTCACCGACGCCCGACGAGCCACGGCCTCAGCTCACATCAACTTACAGCGCCATTGTCCGACCTCTCTACGTTGCCAACCATCAAGCACAGTCCAGCCGTACGGACCAAGGCCGTCTCTCACTATCCGTCCTACTCCAAACATCAGTCTCACCAAATCACCCTCTCCAAGATGGCGACGCAAACCAAGGACCGCATAACCTGCCACGTCCTCGACACCTCAGCCGGCCGCCCCGCCCGCGGCGTCCGCGTCCAGCTCTCCACGACGACCTCTTCGTCCCCCTCGCCCCCGGGCCAGCCGGGCATCCGAAAGACCTTTGAGTCCCTCACCGACGACGATGGCCGCATCAAGGCCTGGCTGCCGTACTCGTCCGAGGACACGGCCGGCGAGGTCCCTGTGTACACCCTCGAGGACGTCCTGGGCGAGATCAAGGGTCCCTCGCGCTGGACGCTGCGCTTCGACACGGCGACGTACTTCGGCGGCGATGACAAGACCTTCTTCCCCGAGGCAGTGGTCGTCTTCACCGTGCAGGAGGGGCAGCATTACCACGTGCCGTTGCTGCTGAGCCCGTATAGTTATACGACCTACAGGGGTAGCTAAGCGCCGCGTGATTCGGGAGGGTTGGGAAGGCTTTGCTAATGGACATGTTTTGACGATTGTTAGTAAAACAAAAGCCAGGTTCTCATACTGACGTGCGCACGGCGGGGTAGGCGGGAAAGGCATGATATCCAAAGTGCAAGGAGCTTGCAATTTAATGATAAGATTACTATGATCTGCTGGTTAACGATAGTGCTATTCCATCGTACTCCCTGAGTTGTTGTCCGGGTCCCTGATACGGGTGTAATACCCCCTGCCTGCAGGGCGGGCTTCGCCATTGACAAAGCAAAAGTGAGAGGATGAAGATCCTCGGGCCTAATTTGAACTCGCCCGCCCATTACGTACGCCTAATCCCTTTGCTGCCATAACCATGATTTACCCAACCCAAAGCCAATACGAAAACTCCATGCTTGCCCTGTAATTTATGTTTGTACACAATTTTCGGCCGTTTCATCGTTTGCGGTGCGCTGTTGCGAAGCTCATCCGCTTGGTGTCGTCCTCCTCTCCCTTGGGAGGATTGCTGAAAGTTCGCGACCGTGGCGATCGCTGCGCTTCGGCAGCAATGTCCTACTTCCGCCACCCGAGCTTCTTGAAGATGCTGTTCTTACGGCCTTGTTCCGAAGAAACTGGTGATAAGTCGCCGCTGTGCGACAGGATGCTTTCGGCTCCATCCTTGCTGATCCGACCCGTTTGCAGGCTCGCTTGACTGGTGATGGAGTGGACGTCGTGGTCGAGGACAGCGATCGAGTTGTCAGCTTCGCTGGCTAGTTCGCTGTACATGGCAGCCATTTGTGGGGTGATGACACCATGGCTGATGGTCCGCCTGTGCTTTTGCAAGAATGAACGCCGTGTTCGCGCCATTACTTTGCTGGAGTTGATATCATCCTGGGAGATGACGGCGTTGGGCGAGAGGTCGGCATCAGGATGTGGTAATGTCGTGTTGCGATCTGTAATTCTTCAGCACAGAATAAAGAGGACTTGTGGTGTGAGTAGTGCCTACCTCCATTGAAGGGCTCTGGAAAGCCAGTGTTACGAAGGCTGTTTTGGCTCTTCGTGCTCTTGGTGGACGGACTTCCTGGTGTTTTGGTCATTGTGTGAGGCGCTGCGATGATGCGATCTTAGTTTCTGTGGGGAGTCGAGCGACGATAAATAGTGCGAAAGTAAATAGAGACGGTCGCAGAGAAGGTCATGTGCGGCTGATATTCAATGAAATAGTAGGGTCTAGGGAAGCAGAGTAGATAAAGACTAGGGGTTGCAGGAGAGACAGCTCTTCTGTTCAAGAAAAAGCGGCAAAGGATGTTCAGTACCAAAACTGGAATATCCAAGAAACAAAGGCGGAAATAAAGACCATACCGGACCAGGCTCAGGCGAGACGCCGAAGGGCTTCTTCGTCGGTTTATTGGAAAATTGCCGTTGTATCCTCTAGCGTCTCGGACAATTACGAATCCCCTCCCGAAGAAGGCGAGGCCAGTTAATGAGACCAGTAGGCCTAGGAACGAGACGAGAGCAGCAGCAGCGGTAGGCAGATGAGAAGGCGGGATTCCGAACAGTGATCTCCTGTTTGATGCCCCATCAGCCACGGGAATGGGCGGGGGGAGGCAAGTATTTAGAGGACAATGTAGGTCAGAGGGTATGCGTAAGATAATGCGGGTGGCTACTGGCCTATGCTTCTGATCTCGCTATGGCTGCATCTGACAACAACGCAACGTCCCGCCTCTCAGAATTACCTCAAGGTACCTCTGACTGAGTGTGGAGATTTCTTGTTTCTCGTAGCTCTCGCTCGATCGCTGGTCCTCGCTCGTGCTCGGCCTTCCGCTTGCGAACTCGACTTGAGCGCAGCCGCAACAAATGACTGGCTGCAGCAGCAGCAACAGCAGCAGCAGTAGGATGCGGTGCAGCAGTGCCAACGACAAGTGAGTGGGGTATGCACTCACAGGGGTATGCACTCGAAGAGGGGGAACACAAAGTACCCGGCAGACTTGGAAGATTCCAACTGCCTCCTGGTGGTCCGGCTTAGGTTTGCTTCCGCTGCACAGGAGCACTAAACTCGCTCTGCCGGCGAAGGGCTTGCGTCTGGGAGCTGCATAAGGGACTCGGTCATGCAATGCACACATAGTGAAGGTCATGACGGGTCGTGTTTGGCAGTGTCTTGTTCCGAACTCTGATCGTGCCATCGTCATTGGATGAATACGGCAGTGCTATGCCCGGGGGAACTGGGAACTGTCCCAACCGCCCAACAACAAAAAGGCAAAATAACGTTACTGGGCTTAGCAGGGTTTGGATGGCTGAGAGGAGCATCTTTTCTTCTAGAAAGCACGGGTGACCCAGCGGCGTGTCCACAGGCGTTTCCTCAATGCTGGCCCGATGAATAATGAGCGGAGGACGCCAGGGTTCCGAAGGACGACAGGAGATGGAATCGGGCTGAAATGAGTGACGCAGGATGGAGCTTGGGAGTAGAGAAAGGCGGGAGAAAGAGACATAGGAGAATGGCATGGCTTACCTGGAGAGGCCGAAGCCATTGGGGCGAAGCGGTGCCGTTATTCCGGGACTGTGCGTCAGAGGTGGTGGACCTCCAGGTCTTGGTCGTGCTGGTCTTGGAAAGCGGTACTCGTGCCCGCCCCCACTTTAATTAGAACTCGAGAACTCGTCACCCACTAAAGTGGGTGCTAACTACCCAAATATCCTAACTACCCAAATATCTAAAAATTCCCTTATCTTCAATATTAATATCACTACCCTCGATCTATACTACTATAATAGCTAAATTCGATCAAATTAAAGAGGAGCGTATCCAGGAGGCTATTTAATTAATTCGTGAAAACCCGAACTTAATGCTTATTACTATTGCTAAGAAATATTAGATATTATATAAAATACTATATCAGAGGCTTTTAGGAGTAATATCTCTTAAGGACCGCTTAGCCTATAGTAAAAAGCTTACCTAGGATTAAGAGAAAGCTCTTTATTACTATATTAATTAAATAAATTAGATAAATCTTGCCCTATAGCGAGATCTTCTTATAGATACTACTAATTACCTCTTAGCTAAGTCTTATAAAGATTATTAGATACCTCCTCTAACTATTAGCCCTACTTAGGCTAGTCGATTTATTAAGAGGTATAGGTATTTTTATACGAAAGAGAAGACCCTTGATATAGAACGGAAGAAGTCTAAGGACCTAGAGATTATTAATAAATAGTTTCTAATACTCTAAGAGACTATTTAGACCTATAGTATATAGCCTTCTAATACCTGGAATATAGATAAGACTAGCTTCTAAATAGGAGTTAGGAAGGATAAGATAGTTATTACTAAATATAAGAGGGCTTATTACTTCGCTATCCTAACTAATAGAGAATTAGCAATTATAATTAAGGCTATATCCGTAGCTAGTAATTATATCCCTATCTTCTTAATCCTTAGTAGCTCTATCTATATAAGTAGATAGTATAGTATTAAGGACTTAGAGGCGGATATAGTGATTAGAGTATTATTAACTAGCTATTTAAATAACTAATTATCCCTAGATTAGATTAAGTATTTCGATATATACTTAAAGAACCGCACCTAAGGCTAAAAGAGGCTCCTTCTAATTAATAGGTATAGCTCTTATTATATTATTAAGTTCCTATAGTATTGCGAAGATTATAATATCCTTCCTTTTAGCCTCCCTCCTTATTCAACCTATCTCCTTTAGCTACTAGATATTATAGTGTTTTAGCCTCTTAAGCACTACTATAGCCTAGTAGTTAATACTATCATCCAGGAAGGCTATACTAATATTACTAAGCTAGAGTTCCTCGGTTTTATTTAGTCTATTTGCAAATAAGCCTTTAAGCAATCTACTATTATCTCAGCTTTCAAAAAGACCGGGATAAACCTATTTAACCCGCAAGTAGTGCTAGAGAAGATCGCAATCTGAAATAGCACCCCACCTATAGTCACCACACTACCTATAGTCACCACACCACCTAACGCAGGATCGAGCTCCTCCTCCTTCAGCACTCCTATAACTATCAGGAAACTTAGAAGAGTAGCAAATAAGCTCTCTAAGGCATTAGAGATTATTAATAACTAGATCGAAGAGCTAACTAGAAAGGTATCGCTATTTAGCCAGAACCTGGATTAATTTATTAGAGGGGCCCTAACCTAAGGGTCTAAATTAATCCAGGTTAAAAGAGACCTCTTAAGGACTAATTTAGCTAAAAAAGTCTATAAAGCTCGTTATTAGGCATGAAATATATAACTATAATCAGGAGGAGTTATCTATATTAAAGATAATAGGAAAATAATATAGCAGAGGTAGGAAAATAAGTATACGAAGGCTATAAAAGTGATATAGTTAGCTAAGCAAAAGATCTACTAATCTACTAAAAAGGTAGTTTTTAAGGCTATAAAAAAGGCTCGGAGGATGAGAATCGATAGGAGATTATAGCTATTATATATAATTAATACTAAGGGCTGTGGTTATATACTGAGGAGGGGTTGAGGGTGGGAATAGTTTTAATTGATCACTTTTTTGGATATTTAGGTAGTTAGGATATTTAGGTGGTTAGCACCCACTTTAGTGGGTGACGAGTTCTCGAGTTCTAATTAAAGTGGGGGCGGGCACGAGTAAGACGGCGGAGATTCTGGGCAGAGGCGGCGGCGGCGGGGACCAGCAGCAGGCACGTAGATAGCGGAGATGGGTGGCCCTGTCTTACACAGAGCGACGCAATTTGTTTCCGTGCAGATAGATATCCACAAGAGAAGAGAGCTCGGCAGAATTCTGCGAGCGAATGGCAGAACCAGATTGACGAAAGACCACTGACGACGGGTCCTGCGCGTACCCCACTGAACAAGCGCGCGGTAGGGAATGGGCTGTTTTGTCTTGTGAACGAGCCGACTCTTGAGCGGGAGAAGCAAAAAAGTCGAAGCTGAAACGGCTTTGCAGGGATCGGTGAGGCAATCGTGATTCGCGAGGGATAAGCAAAGCTCGAGAAGTCAAAGGAAGAGGGAAAGATTCGTGGAGACAAGCAAGGCCTGTCAGGATATTTTAGGTTGCGGTCGTCGTTATTATTCGGTCGTGCTTCGTTGCTCGTGGGGAGGTAGCGTTCATAGATGATATTGTGGGCTGTGATAGACAATTGACGTTGCGTTCGTTATGCTGAAAGTGGAGGTGGAGGTGAACGATGGACATTGGGTGGGACAAGGACCGCAAACACGGGACAGCGGCAACCCGGTTCGTTTATATCATGAAGGACACTAGCAGTCAGCTGCGAGCCTGCGAGGGGAGGGAGAGGCGTGTCAAGACAGGCAAAGCTGCGGAATACCTGCGTTCGTCACCGGGTAGCACCTTGGGGCCCGCCAGGTCAACCCGGTCGGTCCGTCATATCCGTCCGTGGCTGGCAGTTGGGAGTGGTAGGTACCTTGCCGCAAAGGTAAGGTAATGCAAGGTACTTGGCCCGAGAAGGCAAAGACGGATCATCGTGCGGTGCCTTTCCTTAGGAAATCGCAAGAGCCAAAATGCCCTTTGGCTCTTTCCATCTCACTCTATCTCATCCGTAAATGAGTAAGGTAGTCGGGGCAATTAGACTGCCGTCTAAGCATCAGATCGCCATATGGCAGGTGGTCGGCAAGTTTCCGTGACGGCGCGGACCTGTAATGATTCTTCTGGTGCCTTTTTTGCCACCTATGTTTGAGCGTACTGATTCTCTCACTCCAACATTGTTAAACTAAGGTACCCCAGACCTCGTCGATCGCTAACTTGGTCCCTAACTTAGCAAGCGAGCAAAAGCGAAAACACCAGCCGCCCATCGTCACCTCGCTTTCCCCCTGGCGTCTCGGTGATCCAGTCAGCGACGACGACGCCCATAGAACGGCACCTGGATACTGCATCGCTGCAAGTTGGTGCTGGCCGTGTCTCGCTGCTGGCCGCGTGTGCCAACTTTATGTATGTGTATGTGTCGCAGCAGACCACGACACCAACTTTACCGGCAGCACAAGCTGACGGTACCTCAGAGACCAGGTTCTCTGGCATCTTTTCCAGTCCGCCATCAATTCCCTGGCTACCCACTCCCTAAGCTTCAAAGCGAACCACGTTGACTGGTGATTGGTGCTCCCCTAGCTCGTTTTATTCCCCAACGTGCAGCGTGAGGAAGCAGTCACGGGGTATCTGCACTACCTAAAGTCAACCATTCATCTTCTGAGCTGGTCAACGTTCTGTCCCGATTACGAGTCCCGATCCGGATTAGAAACTGAGTCTTTAATTTATTGAGGGCTGTACGCCGAGCTTGTTCTGGCAATGGCATCGAGAGCAGATGAAGGCGAATGCTACCGTTACTCAACTTGAAGAGGCCCCTAAGACCCACTAAGCACTCTGCGCCTGCTTCACCCAGCTGGACAAGGACGGCCTCTGAGCCTCTTTGACCCCTGTCTATCAAACTTCTTACCGACGAACTCTCTCTCCCATCTGCTCTGACGAAACATGTCGCTGCGCCTCATCTCTGATTGGCTTCGTGAAGTCCACGCCCCGCAGAGGTAGAGTACGGCCCTATGAATCAATGTCCTATTGGTCCGGAAGCCCGGAACAGGCATAGCCCAGCCACACCATACAGGTTACGCGGCCTCCGCAAATCTCTCCATCATTGTTCTCTTGACGACCACGAGCCATTGTCTACCGCCCTACTCCGCTCCATGAGGCCTTATACGCGGCGAACCCGACCCGGTACAATCCACTCCGTCTCGCTGGTTTTCGCTGGATCGTCGGTATCGCGATACCGATTGTCAGGCCTGGGGGAAGACAGGAAAGACATGCCACCGCCAGGTTTGATCCGAACTCCGGCAGGGGGAATGTTCCTGCGGTTGCAGCACACCACCTGAAGTCGTGGGGCAGATAGATCATTTCCCCCGTTCATTCGAGTCTATCCTGACTGCCGTCTGCTGGAACTTGCGTCGCCAAGTTGTTGGGTTCGACGGAATGCCAGTCCGTTCCCGACCAGAAATTGTCTTGAGCGCACAGTGCGTCTTGTCATTCCGAGTGTTCAATTTCAAATCTCGATATCCAAATAACCTCATTAGCGTGCCTCACTTGTGACGCCATTTTCCGGAGCGGTTTGAATCGTGGCCTAGATTGCTCCACCCCGGATTCGGTAAGCTCCGGCACGCGGCAGCTCAGCGCGCCATGTCCTCGATTATGTTGCAGTCTGCTGCAGAAAATGACCATGTGGAATGAGCATGCGCCCGTCTATCATTAGTCTCTTCCCGCCTGCCACTTTCTTATACACCGCGCACGAATGTTTTGACCATACAGGCAACAAACTTGCCTTGCCTCTCTTCTAGGACCAGACACCCTGATAAGATGTCTGTTGCAGTAATTTGGACACATCATCACTGGGCAAGAATACATCTGTACAGCCCAGGTCATGTTGCATTCCTCAAGCTCCGACTTGGCTGGTCATATATTCCGCGAAGGTTGTTAGAGTGGCTTCTTTGCAACATCGAGGTTTTGCATCATGATGTTGCAAAGATGATTGGAGCCTTTCTCAGATAGGATTGCGACAGTACGTATGGTTGCAATCCAGAGCTGTTTTCGTACAATTTGTAGGCGCTGGAAACGCTCCGTAGATCCTGCCCCGAGCCTCTGGTGTTTGGTTTTCGTCCACAGTTTCATCACGGGGTCGTGTTTCGGCTGGCAGCAACTCCTCCACGTTCTCGTTGGTTTCGGTTATTGCTTCGACCTTGAAATCCTCGGTCTCTGACTCTCAGACCACGTCTTCGCAGACAGTTTCGGCGTAGCTTGTGAACCCATCAACATAATCCTCGAGGAGGCTGCTTGTCCCCAGGCGAGGGCGCGGCGAGTGTTAGATTCTCAATCCCCTTGGCTCATCCAATGTTCGTTCGGTATTATGATGAATTCGCTGGACAGCCTCAGTTTGCCTTTGAATCTCCCCTGTGTCTTTTTCGATGCTCTCCGTCAAGAAACTGTGCGAAACGATAGAGAACCATGCGGCAAGATGGGCGGAGTTCAAACTATTCACAGAGTAACAGTCTCAGCAGTCAGATTGAACGATTCCCGATAGGCTTCAAACCCTCTCCTCAAGCTCTCCACTTCTTTCTTTCCGCCGGCAGCCCACAAGATCGCACCTGATGTGCCCTTGCAACGCAGTAAGACAGCGTCGATACTCGCCGTGAAGCCGCTGCACTTCTTGAGGATCTTTGGGATTTTGCGTCCTCAAAGAATGCGGCAGCGTGTCGGCCTGTCCATGTCTCCATTGAGGAGTTCAAGAATGAGCTGGAGGTCGGCCAGTTCCCGCGCAACAGCCGTAAGGTCGCCTCGTGCCTCCCAACAATTTCCGCACGGAAGGAGGTTATCACTTTGGCTGTGGAATGCCGCGGCGGTGATGAGGCCAACGCAGCTCGCTACGACAGACAAACGGGTCTGCCATCGCTGTTGTTGAGTCGTGACGATGTTTCAGCGAAGAAGAGGCTGTCGGCTGTCAGAGCTGACGAAACACCGCTTTCTCAGTCCGCATGTTCCATTGCTCTGGCATCTACCACCTCCTGGTTTGGATCAATTTTCACTTTGAAGTGTTCATATTTCATATCCAGCAAGCGTACTATCACAACAACGTACGAGTTCGAAGACCTGGGTCCTTCGCCTCCTCGTTCATACAATCCGGGAACTGCAGGATCGGTGGACGAGCATGTCTCAGGACAGGGGCAGCAAATCGAGCAGTCCTTTGTTTGACAAGGAAAGCTCCTATTACATAAAGAAAAGTGTTCTACTATGGAAAAGAAACGGAAGAAACCGGATCATAAAAAAAACTGCCCAGTTGTGATATGCTCATTAATTGTGTCAGTCTGCCCGAATTACACCCTCCATGCCATGGTAGGCCCCCCAAGAAGCCAGATTGTTGGAACACATGTCGCTCGATGTTGACGAATTCCACGATGCCATCCACTCAAAAGACAACACGAATCCGTGAATTCCCTGGAGGCTCTGTGTACGGGGGTGATGCAGACAGCCGAAATTTGTTCTCCAAACAACTTGTACCCAGCCTATACGATAACCATCCATGAAGCTCATTTACAATAATTCTTTCAACCCCTCGCAGTCGTTCCACTGCCCAAGCCCCTAATATTCCACCACTAACCTGATCTTTATATGGATATCATCAAGGGCGAATGCGTTCTTCAATGGTTTTGAGCCCCTGGACGGATTTGCTCGATGTGTGTCGTGTTTTCCATTCCCTCTTCGTTTTGCATGGCCTGCGGGCGACACGGTCTGGCTTGAGCCACGTATTACCTCTGATCCTTTGATCCTTGAAGTTTTACCACAGGGCAATCTTATCAGCCAAGACACGATTTGTACCTTAGCATCCACTCACATATTAGCAGCATCCATCGAAAGCCCCAGGTTGTCCTGTGACGGTCCGTAGTCTTGTCAACAAGCTCTCAATTTTCCCACTCACATACGAAGACCACTTCTCGTCTTCTGGCCATTCAGAATGCCCGGGATATTGAAGGGAGAACGGCACCGTATTCTTCCATGTTGGCCTTGACAGATTCCGTGTGATAAGGAGGTAGACGGCGTCCCTTCAGGCAAGAATCTATAAGCTTCAGGCCCTGCCGCCTTCGTTCCAGGCGATCATCAATCAATATCAGATCCTCTTTCGCTTCGCGGTACTTCTCTTGTGAAAGGCGCGAGGTCTCTCGAGGGCGTCGATGAGAAATCGGAGAGGAGAACAAGGGACACTGACTTTACCATGGTGTCAAAGTTTTGTCGGTTTGAGGCCGAGAACTCCTGAAACCGTGACTCGGTCTTGAACATGGCAAGTTCTGATATAGAGCTAGATGTCAAGATGGAGGGAGGTCACGGGGCACGTGACGCGAAGACCATTGATATCTGCATCATATCATACATCACAATGTTTTGTCACCACTGTGCCGGGCCAACAAATTGCCAACCAAGCTGGACGTGGAGGAGATCTGGTCGCTATTGGTCCTTTACGTGCCTTGGCAGGCAACGATACATGTGGTTCATCTACCTCTTCCAAGAGGAGGGTCTAGCACCTGACTTCATATGAAAGCATTTGATGCCGGATAACTGTAGAATTCTGGATGCAGAGAAATAGATGAGGTTATGTTCAAGTGTAGCAGTTGAAGCTGCAATGTCCACCTCACGGCGGAAGCAGAACTGTGACGCATGTATTACTTTCCAATACCAAATCACTTGACCACTGAGGTAGGTGACCCATTTCAAGCTCAAATCCTGTCCCCAGCGACCATTTTGCGGACGGCAAGTCGTTTTCTATGTGAACAATAGGGTATCGTAGCACTTATAGGCGCCAGATGGATCAGGCTTCAGTGCTTCGGGATCTCCAGGGCTTCTACAGCAAAGTACAGCAAATGGAATCTTTTAGGAAAAGGGGGACAGCCACCCCAGCACCTTTGCAAATATGCATGAAACACGGGTCAACTTGTCTCATCGAGCATTGCAATCCTGAGTCTATCTCGCTAGCAATCCAACATAACCATCTGAAAGACGTTTTACAGAACAGCCCAGTCGCAAGCAACGACCCATTTTGTATCCTCAAGCACAACCTCCCAAGCAGGTTGCGAAACTGTAATAATACTTCCCACAATGACGGACGCCTTCTGACCTAGCCCTGTCAACCTCCCTTCCCCAGCCAGCATCAACCTCGCAGAGATTTCTTCCCTCTCGCCTCCGTCTTCGACAATTCTCCGGCCTTTGACCAGATACATCCGGCTCCCAGGGCTCACTTCGTCAACGGCAATCCTCATGACCAGATCCGGGGGTCGATCGCTGCCTCCCCATCCCTTGACCTCCGCTAGCCAGGATTGTAGTTCTGCAGCAAGCCCGCCGGCGATGTACTTCCGGCCTCGCCGTTGCGGCGAAAAGGCCACTGGCAATCCTTCTTGACGCGGATTTTGGGCTTCTTGGATTTTGAAGCGTGGGACCTCTTGAAACTTTGGCTGGGTTTTGACATGTTCTCCTCGATTCGGATCCGGTAGACCGGGGTCCTCGTCCATCAACATATCCTCATCATGAGGCTGAAGGTCTTCCGCAATGTCTGGTCGTTTCTCGTCCCCCTCTCCTGCGTCTTCGTAACCGGGTACAGGTTCGTCGCCACGATCGCCCGCAACCTCATCTTCGGCATCTTCCTGCCAGCTAACCGCAGACGAGACAGAAATGCGCCTCCTCTTTGGTATTCTCTCTTCAGTGTCGCTCTGGACCTGGCTGGACATTTCGGACTCGGCCTCAATCGAGTCGTTGACCGAAAAGCCTGTGGGCCGCGGCGCAGGCATGTCCCTCTGGAAATCGCCATCATCGTCAGACTCAATCTCGATCCTTTCCTTCACTCTCTGCGTGCCCGTGAAGGTTGTCCGCCCGAATCGCGTCGCGGTCGGGGGTGCTTCCGGTGGCGAGCTCTCCAGCGCATCATTGATTGGATCAACGTGTCTCGAAGGCCGTATCGTGCCGGGAAAACCAGGCGTTGAGGGCGGTCTTTGTGTTGACGGCCGCTGCGTTGACGAAGGCAGCGCAAAGCGCGGGGTTGCTGGAAAACGCTGGCTGCTAGGAAACGCCGGAGGGCCGCTTCCCGGCGTCTTTTGTGACTGCGGCGGTCGCTTGGAAAGCAAGAACTTCCGAGGCGCGGGTGTCTGTTGCAGGCAAAGGTCAGCACAGCATTCGAGTTGGCTCGGAACTGGGCAGAGGTACTGATGGTGGTGGTGGTGTCATGGTCCTAATGTCAGCCGGAGGGACCGCGGCGTTGTCGTCGCAAGATTTCTGAATAATGATAGAGTGGTTTCATTGCGTGGAAAGCCTACGCGCATGCAGAATCGCGAAGTTGTTGGATCTTGCGAGGTTCTGGAAGGGCACCACAAGTGGCTAACGTCGAAGATCTGGGCAGTTGCGCGGAGTAGGTGGAAGTCGCGTCGCAATTGGTGGGGTAGACCCCGTGCTTCGTTACATGCATAAACAATTATCTCACCCACCATATATGTCCTCAAACCAAGTGACTACAAAGCAGAGAAGATTGAATATGTGTGCCTTTCTCACCTTGACTTATGTCTTTCCCAAAGCGTATCGCACTATATTTTAGAGGTTCGCAAGTTTTGCACACGTGCTTTTGAAAACCCTTAATGCGTCTTACACAAGGGACTCCATCGCCTCGCCGCGCATACACCACATTTCTCAAATTGGTTTGTATCTTAAGTCTTCCCGTAGCAAGTTAATGGATTCTATTTGAATATATCAGAAGCTTGAGTGGCTCCAAGAGAGGTATGACAGAGATGGGCAGGCACCTGGACAGCCTCCTATTGATCCCATTGTGGAGTTCTGGTCAAGTTATCAAGCAGCGTCGGGCATCTTTTGACTGGCAATGCAGTCATCTAACTTACCCAAGTAGACAATCCGTAGAGTACGTTGCTCTTCCCAGAAAGAGTCTATATAAGCTATGGAAATCATAATCGACTCAGTTCCAACTCATCATCCGAGCCTCAAAGCGCCTCGACGCCACGTCATGACACAGTTAGCTTCTTTACTTCCTTGGGCAATATACGATGGCATATAAACGAGGGCTCACAAGCTTAGTATGGAAATTCTCAGTATAGTTCCTGGATCATATATAATATCCGAGCTTTTTGACGGACTGACCAGGTGACCAAAGAAACCAATTAAATATTATCAAAATACAAGCATATAAAAGGGAGAAACAGAATGCGACAGCTCATCACCAGTGGGGCCGCCATCCAGGTGCCACCTACTCATTGATCCGATGCCGCCAAACCGGCTGCTCGGCCCTTGCACTGTAAGTGCTCGCGCCCAAGATGGCGCTCAGTTGCGCGTCACCGAGGAAGATGATCTGGCGGGCCAAAAACCAACGAATGCCTTCGGTGCAAGGCGGGCTGGTCAAACTGCCCTGGTAGGTCCAGAACTCGCTGAACATTCCAACCTCTCGAAGCGCCTCTGTGAGGTCGAGTTCGACTGGCGTCGACTTTTCCGTCTCATTAAAGCCAATGACTGGCGGCAGCTGGTCAAAAAAGGTGTTGTTCTCGGCGCTGCTGGGGTCCATGCGGAAGGCCAGGACGGCGCTGGGCTTGCCTTCGGCGTTGACATGGACGAAATGCATCTCGGCCTTGGACCTCCAGCCACTGACGGAGTGGTCCGCTGGTGTGTGAATATGCCAGCCGGAGAGATAGAGCGTCGCATCGTCGTATGTGAAAGAGGGGTTGCCGCTGAAATCCCCGTCAGGATGCGTAACGGTAAAAGCAGGTCCGTAGTTCCAGTTGTAGAAGTTGCCGGCGGTCTTCCCGGTAGGGTAGTTGAACTTGATCTTCTCCCTCACGGCAAGACCGTTTCCGAGACCGATGGCAATGGGCGATTGCTGGGTGCCCGCCTGGCAAAGACGGTAGTCTGAGAGGCCCGTTAGCACACGAGATCCCGCTTGATTCCGGTTGTAGCAAGGGGTGGAGACATACTTGGGCTGATCCGTCCCCAGTCGAAGGATGCATCGTATGACCAGTCTGCCTCGGCAGGCTTCTTATAGTCTTCCGCACGCTTCACTACACCCGCAGCTTGGTAGTTTTCGTGGCTTGCGCAGGCCATGGCGCCGGATGCCCCGAGAAGGGCACCAAAGAAAGATAGACCAACCATTATTCGGAAGGATTGGGGAACAGTGCTGGAGGCAGTCTGACTTTCGGATGTACAACAAGAAAATTCGTAGAGGAACCTGCTGGCATTGGAACTCAACTGACGAGACATATTTCACCAGCTTTATAGACCTTCGACGCCGCAAAACCGTTCCTGAACAGAGCTAAGCACAAGATTCCTCTGCGGCCGGTGCCACTCGTCCATCCTTGAGGCCGGAATGCCAGGTCGGCTTACCGAAATTCGAGATCATTCTCCCGGCTCTTGGCAAATAACGATCGTGCATTAGACGTATCACCTGCTAGAAACCCTCGATCTGTTGACGCACACGTGTGTTATTCGTGGGATTCCTCGGTCTTGATACGCGGGGTCAACGCCTGAGGACAGTGGCGCAAGGAGCTTTGCTCGCCAAGCAACCAAACCAGGACCTGAATCAGTCTCTCATCGTCTGCGCAATTCTTTCTCTCGAAAAGGTGGGAATTGAATCAGGCCAAGTCAAAATCAGTCATGCGTTGCGACTAGATTTTCTTATAAACATTGTTGAATCACGCGTGGTGGCTTTTTCTAACGTATGCAGGCTTTCCCCCTTAGGGTTACCACCAAGTCGGTTCCTCGCCGCTCAAACTTTGTAAAGAGTGAGCATTGTATGATTGTGCCTTTAGGATTTGAAGACTTTTGATGACCGCGCGCCTCGAACCCGCATCGGGACACTAGGGTTCGTCAGCCTCAGGATGCTACCCAACATATCCGCCGATTGCGGAAAAGTTGCCCAATATCATGGAATGGTGGATGAAGTTTCGCCTTTATTGAACAGCCACGTCACGTTGTGACCTAAGCAGGGACAGCTTCCAAGTGCCTCCCAAGGGGTAATTAGCTGCGGCTTCGCACGATTGGCATTTCGGCGTGCAGCAGAAGGCAAAAACATTCGCCATAAGGCATAGGGTGAGGAATAGATTAGCAAGCGAGGCCGTAAGAAAGCGGTGACCCCAAAACAAAGACGCCGAGGGAGAGAATACGCTGGTATGGGAGATGCAACCATATGAAGACGCGACTTCCTGAAGGATGTCAGAGACTTGCCGACTCCATCGGCCCAGTCTCTGCAAATCTTTTTCGAGCCCAATCAGCTGCAGCATACTCAAATCCTCAGGAGATATTGGAGTCTTCTGCGTCTTTTCAGCCTTCTCGGGCAACCGAAGAGGAAATGGCAGTGTGATTTCATCCTCCCAAGCCGGGTACCAAGGGTTCAAACATGAGGTTGCCACAAAACGAATTCTGCAAGAACAATATTGATGGAACTAAGCTCCCGGACTTATGATGTGTACATTGACCATTCAGAAAAAAGTCTATATACGCCGCTTCTCATCTAGACTTCTGCTGGCGTTGCAATATGTTCCCCTTAACGCTCTCAACTATCGTTGATAAAGCTTCAATTGCACCACAGCATCGTCTCAAGCACGAAGAATTCTGCCGCTAAGTGCCGGCCAAAACGCTCTTCTTTGATTAAGTCATGGGCGACTGGAATATCCACTCTTATTACTGCTGCACTGGCCTTGACCCTGAGTCTGGCGGTTGCTGGGACTCAATCTCCGTAGCAACAGACGAGCAAGGAGCCTGCGGGGGCAGTGAGCTCGTTCGTAACCCGTAGGATTATTGCAGTGAGGAGTACGAATACCGAGACGGCGTCGACCCAAAAACGTATGAGATTTGGGACTCGTCCGTCAAAATTGGTCGGTGTGCATCGGAGGGGGGCGATGACCAGGATTGTGATGCTTGGGACTATTCCTGCTTAAACCTCAAGCCCCGTCAGTACTGCTCGGCGAACTGTGGTCCTCACCAAGACGCATTGGAGAAGCTCACCAGAAGAACGACCACGGTAGAACCGGTAAGCGGGACATGAAAGGGCTAGCTTTGAGCTGTGGCGAAGGTAGGAATGAAGTCTACTGCAACTAGCCAACGGGCTTGATCGTGCTTTCCTCAAGCCGCCCTGCCTCTTTTGCCTTGCCTCCAATTCGCTGAGCCCGATAGGCGTCCAAAGTCACTAGTACTTCTAGCGATGATGTATTAGACTTACAAGATGGGATTGGCATCACCCCACCAGCGACAACCAGCATCATTCGTCGATGAGCGCAAACAAACAACATCTCATCGACGCACCGGTCTCCCACACCGATCACGTTCCACGACACCATGACACATCCACATGGCTAAAATACCTCCGAACCCGGATCCCGTCTCCCGTCAACGTCGCAACGTTGCCGCGCGCGCCCCGCTCCCCCGCCTCACCCGGATGTTGACGTGTCCCGTCCACTCGGCTAGGGGCATGCTCACATCACACACACGCCCTTCGGAGAATATCCTGCTAGCCGGGTGCATATGTCGTGTAACCTCCGGAAAATGCAGCGAGGCTCGCAGGGGATACGCGAAAAAGAAAACAAGAGACGAGATAAGCCAAACTTCAGTCCAGACGGCGGTCGGACGATGTGCCAAGTCTCCCGTGGCGCGATGCATTCGGAAGACAAGATTGAGGAGGAAGGTAGCGCACGAGTTCAAGACTTCTCATCCCAAGCTCGCAAGATCTCCGCCGTGAAGTCGCCCCCTTCCTCAGCTCTTTCGACGGCAAACCTCTCCGTCTCGATTCTTCCCTGCTGAAGTCTTGCCTCAGCCACAGCGTCTTCATCTGGTCTGTCGCCCATGGCTTTGGCGCAGGCTAAATCGGCCTGCCTCAGACTGATCCCAATGAAACCCACCAGTACGTTAATCAAGGCAATCAACGTCCTGACAACAGCGAGAGGGACCTCCAAGACTATCCTCAGAACACCTCTGCCGCCCTTCCTGAGAGCCCCGGGCTGCTTGAACAGACCCCCCAACTCTGCTATCGGGGCGGAGATCAAAAACCCCAACATTTGACCATAGCTGTATAGTCTCGGGTTACTCGCGAACATCCTTGGCTCAAACGGAGAAGCAAGCTCATAGAGAATGAACTCCAGAAGGTTGAACATCCCAAAAATGACCCCCGCAAGGATCGTCAGCGGTGCTGGATCTGTTATTAGCAGAAATACTCTCAAAACAACCGTCGTGAACTTACCTGTCAAGATGTGAAGCAGTACACCGAGCACCCTCTTCCTTTTTACATCTCCAACCACGCCGTTGATAGCCCCCTTCACCCCGGATACGGCCCCAATAAGGGGATCTCCAGGACTGACCAAATCCGGCCACTTCATTACCTCCGCCGCCCTCAAGTCCTTCTTTTTCAACCGCCCTTCCGCCATCAATACCTCAGCCGCAACAGCACTCAATATTCGTCCACCAACTCTCCAGACCGCAGGCCTAGCAGGGAAAACCTCGCATCTCCACCGCTCATAAACACTTAAAGTCTTCAACATGTCCTCAGCACAGACGTCCTCCCCAGGCCTCTCTCTCCCAACCTCATCTCTAAAACGCTCGGCAGCTCGAGCATACTCGGGCTTCAACAACTCCTCCAAACTTTCTCTGAAGCCATCAACCGTCAACTCCGCTACCCCGAATCTGGGCTCCGGGCCGCAGCCAGACGCGTGTATTCTCGAGCCCCAAAACGGCTGATCACCAGCCACAGGTATGACCAGTGTAGGCTTCCCGCTCCTCAAAGCCATGGCGGTCGTCCCGCTGCCGCCGTGGCATATCACAGCCCTGCACTTGGGAAACAACCACGCATGAGGCGCCTCATCGATGACCAACGCACCCTTGGTGCCTCCGCCCTCTCCTTTTTCTCCCACTCCTTCGCTCTCAAAATCACTCCAGCCCTTACACACCACCGCCCTGACCCCCATCTCCCTCAACACCTCAAATATGGCCCCGAAAACATGCCGTGCGTTGGCAAAAGACATGCTCCCGAACCCGACGTACACCGGCGGCGTCTCGTCGGCTTCGATGAAGGAGACGAGCTCGGCGGGGGCCACGTAGGACTCGGGCACCTCGTCGAAGACGAATCCCGAGACGTTGACGTTGCCAGCCCAGTCTTTGGGTTTGGGTAGCAGGAGCGGCGACCAGAGATATGTACAGGGCACGTTGAGACGATTGTACTGGCTGAGCCACCACGCCGGAGACATTGCTTCCAAGCCCATGGCGAAACGCACGTCGTTGATAACTGACTTCATGGTATGTAGAAATCTGAGAAGAGTCTGTTAGCAAGCCACATCTTCATGAGACACCTTTCCATCAAGCCCATTGAACCATCTGCACAACACATAGAGACGCAGAAATTACTACTCACATCCAATCCTGCGCCCACCAACTCATAATCCTCTTCCCCTTCCCGCCCCCGACAGCCCAGCCCGCCTGACCGTGCGGAATCTCCCTCGAATAAATCCTAGGATTCATCCCGAATAAGTGCAACGGCACACCCAACCTCGCCGCCGCAGCCGTCTGATTGAAAACCTGCATCGTCGAGACCACAAAATCAGCCACGAACCCGTCCGCCTCCTTCTTCTCTCCCCCTCCCCCTCCTCCTCCCGGCGCGCTCCTCTCCTCGTATCCCTCGCCTACGCAAGCCCCCCACCACCGCTGCCCCATCTCCCTAAACTCCTCCCGTATAAGCGGGACCTGCTTCTTCAGCTCGTCCCGGGGGAGCAGCCTCCGCGCCATCATGACCTTGATGTCGCAGCCGCCGATGGAGTAGAAGTCCACTCCCGCAGCCTCGACGGCGGCGCGGTAGGGCGGGTGCGACGCTATGCGGACCCGGTGGCCGTGCCGTTCCTGCAGACGCCTGGCGATGGCGACCGACGGCTGCAGGTCGCCGCGGGAGCCCATGAAGAGGATCACAATGTTCAGCCGCACCGGCGGGAGAGGCCGGACGTCGACGGTGGTGCCGGGCGCCGTGGTGGCGTCGGCGTCGGCCGCGTTGGATGTGAGTTTTTCAGACATTGTGTGCTAGGCCACATGATCCGAGGTTGGATGACAACAACGACCGTGAGCTATTCTCAGCTGGTGGTAACGGACCGGCCTCGCGATGACCAGATAGATTCTCACTACGCGAACACGAAGGAAATCGAAGGGATGTACTTTTCTAAACATAATTACTGCAAAGATACGCCGATGGTTTGTTTTTCTTCGACTTATCCTAGTAACCCCCTTTTCCTTCAACTCGCGCACCATTACGTGAGACGCTAGTTGGGGCTGACCACCAATGAAATCCTCCAATTCCTACCAACGCTGCTGCCTAAGGTAGATTGTAATTTGGCGTTTTTTTTAATTTTTTTTATTTTTTATTTTTTAAGAATCCTTCACGGCATCAACAAGCAGTTGAAATCCCTCGGGAAAGATGGGGTCGAAGAAGGATGCGCTTCGGAGATCCGAATGATGTGTCTTCTGGATGGGGGATAACCGCGATGAGCAGTTGCGAACACGGAACGGACGGAAACAGCCCCGCAGTATTCGGCTCCGGGCGCCTAAGTATGCGGTCGCCGGATGGCCTGGAGGTCTCGGCGTCCCTACTGGCACATGTCGTCTCTTATGCGGTTTCGCCAATTTCATCTGTCTCACGGACCAGGCCGCCATCGTCATATCGCTGTCACAAGTCGAGGGAAAAAAAAGGCATTTGTGTTTCCTCGCCTCACCAGGAAGAGACAGAGTTCAAAGTTCAGACCGAACGCCGAAAGCTGCCATGACCTAGCTCGAGCAGGCTGCCGATGCGAATGGGAAAAAGGGAGATTGAGCTGCGATCGGACGCCCAACTAATTCGCCCTTTTCCCGACTTTGGGGTTTCGTCATCGGACGATGACACATGTAAGACCTTAAACCGCCGTACCGGTGGGAGAACCGAAAAGAGAGCCAAAGCAGCGTTACATCTGCCTGCGTCTGAAGTTGCCGCACAGTTGGCGCAAGGGGCAAATGAAAACACAGGAAAGGCTGAAGACCAAAAGTATCATGGTGGGATGCCGTGTTGCCAGTCAGACGCACCGCAACGCTACGACGCGACCGAGAACTGACTCGAAAGGGAAAATCGACGTTGGAACTGTCTCAAATAGTCGCAATCACGTTCATGGGCTAGGCAAAGAGCCTCACTTCCAGAATACGAAATGGAATGAAACAAACGAAAGCCGCCCAGACAGAGGTCGTGCCCCAAGGGCCTCGCCGCGCAGCTTTCGAATTTGTATTATCGGCAGAAGCGTTTGTCTCGTGGGGCAGATGGAAATTGGAGGATCTCGTGTAGGATGGGATAGCGGCTGAAGTGACCGATTGCGGTTCGGTTGGGTCGACATTCTGGGCTTTCGCTCAACACCACGGACATTTTCCTGACTCGCTAATCTGGCCACGCTGGAGACCGACTTGTGCTGAAAGACGGGATCTGTAATGGAGTAAGAGGATGAGTTGACCGATGGGCCACACCGCTCTAGACACACCGTGGCGAGCAATACACACCAACAGAGTGCTTCGACAAGTGCGGTCTCATGCCGCTTGGCAAAGATTACAAAGGTACTACCTTCTAGTGCCTTTCGCCACCCAGCCATGTATTGTTCACATATTCGCTTGTCATGCCGCAAAGCCGTGTCCAAGTAAAGTCATATCAAGAGCTTGCAGCCTGGCGCACCCAGACCAAAGTTGGTTAACCTTAATGTTAGCGGCCTCCCACTGCCGGCACCTGACACGCCTCTGCCGACCGCACGCACGTACTGGCGCATGCTGTACGTACTGGAGTTGCGGAATATTTTGTGATTCGAAGTGCCGCTGGTAGGCTTACTGCGTTGCCAACGTAATGTGCGCGCAGAGAGCATGCGGATTTTGGGACGGCGTCGGTCGAGTGGTCTCCAGAGTCGTAATCGCAAGGAACAGGCCGCTGAAGAATGTTCCTCATCCCCTCATCGTTCGAACTCTTGGGGCCACCTAGAGCCGGGAGGGATGGATAGACAAAAACAACAGCAGAATGGAGGGTTGGCCGGGGGGCGAAGCAGACGGAGAAGCTCGAGCTGGCAAATGACAGCAACAAGTGGTAGCAGTGCGCTGGAGTGAATCCCGAGTCTTCGTTCGTATCATGACGGCGTTAGTGCAGAGGGACAGTGTTGAGATGAAACCGTTGTAAATCACTCGAGACCAGGGTCCGAGGGTGCAAGCTTATGAGCGTTCAGGGGTGGCGAGAGGCGCTAGAAGAAGCTCGTGAGTGTCTCGCTTCGAGATGATCGGCGCAGGGGTGTCACCCTGCAGTAGGCCTTGCCACAAAGGTTGAGGTCGTCTCGTCCGTGAAGTAATAGATAATATTGCTTACCTCTCCTCAGTGCAGGTCGCGGGACGTCGTCTGTATTCGAGAATGGACGGCGTGGTCGTAGGGCATCCGGCTAGGCCGGAACCTGACTACCTTAGGTCGTAGGCGTCTGTAGCAGGCGAAGACGTGGCAAAATGCGACAGCAGGACTGGAGGCCGGGGAAGGAGAAGCTGGCGCTCACGATGGTCGGATGTGCCCTGGAGCTAGACGTGGACCCTATGCCGCATCCCCACCGTCAACCCATCTCCAGTCGGGAGCCAAGAATGAGGCACCTTAGCTGCTACCCAGAGCACCTTACTTGAGGCCATGCGGGATTGGGGCTAGGTGGCGTCCATGGTCTTTAGTGCGCAGACTGGGCCAAGATCCGGCACATCTCACAAGATGGATGCCCGTGCACACCGACTTTCGTCAGCAAGAGAATCTAGAGGATTTATTGAGAAACTCATCGGTCGGCTTCGTCGTCCGTCAGTGAACAGCTGGCTAGCGCTTTTTGATTTGATGGTCCGAAGACGATGGCGGGTGCTGCGATGATGCATTCGGTGGAGCAGGCATTCTCTCATGACGAGGGCACTACTTCAGTGCTTCAGTGAGTAGAGAGGGGTAAGGTACTCTGTAGTGGCAGTAGTGAAGTAGCAGAGAAAGCCGAAGGTAACGCCGCTTCGTAAGGTAGATACGGACGGCTGAGAACTTCGAAGTATCATCTGTAAGCCTGAGGTGCTTCTGGTTCTGCTGTGGAAGCTTGAGCGCCTGCGTGTCAGCGACTCTTTTGGCGTCGGTCTGACAGCTTCCCGTCGCATCGTACTGCTGGGCGGCTCAGCGTCGTGAC
Organism: Colletotrichum sansevieriae; assembly: GCA_026260285.1. Taxonomy (NCBI): domain Eukaryota; kingdom Fungi; phylum Ascomycota; class Sordariomycetes; order Glomerellales; family Glomerellaceae; genus Colletotrichum; species Colletotrichum sansevieriae. The sequence goes on along the minus strand of JAOQIF010000727.1, from coordinate 4,430 downwards.
CTTCCCTGAAGCGGAGAGGAGTCTCTAGCTCCGATGTTTTTGGTTTTTGCCCTTGCACTACGTATTATTTTCCTCGGCTTTGAGTCTGCTTCTCGCGGACGTCACATCCTCAGGTGCTTTCGTCTCGTCCAAAGTCCGGTGGCCGGATGTTACGGTCGTGCGCGCGCAAAGGCCCAAGAGTGCTGTAGCGTCCACTGTGTGTTACGTGAGGTCGAGGTACGTACCTACGGTAGAAAACTCCGTACCCCGTCTGTGTAAGTGCGGCGCAGAGACGAAGGCTGAAGTTGAGAGAAGCAGAAGCGCAAGTACGACCGGCAGCTAGCTACCTTACCTAGGGTGACCGTTGGAGACGTTCCTGAGTCTCTTCGCTCAACGTTCCGTTCCTGTCTCCAATGACAAGAGGAGTGGACATCAGCTGAAACATCTGCAGCCGTGGGCTTCTTGGAGGGGGGTGGGGGGGACGACATGGAAGGCATGGGGCAGGCGGGACCCACGGAAGACACCGAGGTGTCCCACATTATCACAGAGGCTCCACAGACGAAGTGCTGGCTCTCACTGCACTGGGTGTTCTCCTTCCAGACACGAAATCCACCGTCCATCCCAGAGCGGCCCTGGCTAAAGCTGGAGACTTGGCTTGGTTTGGCTAGTGTTTTCGGGCTGTGTGTCTCATGTTTTTGCGAAGGATTAAGGTAAAATGTGAGGTGAGGTGAGGCGAGGTGCCCTGCGTTGTGTTCGGTAGTTGAATCTTGAACAAGGAATGAGACGGATGGACGGATGGATTGGACGGTCGAAGATGGGACAATTCATTACTTCGCCCCTTATGCCGCTATCATGGCGGGTTTATGCCTGTATTGTATTGCTTCTACAGTGCAGTCAGTAGGCATGCGGTCCATTGTGGCTGTATGTATGACTGCGAACTGCGGCCTGCGGAATGACAATTGAGAACTGAGCAGAGGAATTCTCATCAACAACCCCCTGATTGCGTTGAGGTTCCTTATGTTGAATACCTAATGTGAATGCTTGAACGTCTCCTCTCTGGGCAGAAACTGCCGTCGGCGACGACCCGACACGTCCGCGGCGCCCCTTCCTTCTACTGTAGTGCCTTTCGCCACTCATGCCATGTTCAGCCGTCCCCGGCGCCCCTTCCTTCTGGCCCCGCCGACAGGAACACTTGAGGTGTCCATCTTTGCAGGGAAGCCTCGTCCGGTCTAGCTTCCCCCTCGCTCGGCGTCAGGAACAAGTCGCATCAAGAAGAGAAGGAAGATGGACGTCACTTGCCTCCCTCAGTAAGGCACGATGCGCCCCAGCTCGCAGCCAAATTGTGGAGATGCGGGCTTCACCTGCAACACCGACATCACTCATCAGTAAGGCACCCTGCCCACACGGTAATGGAAGGGACTGGAGCATGCATACCGGCCGACATGGGAAAGCACGGCGGACTGGGTAAGGTTCACAGAAGGAGGTGGTCCAAGTAAAAAGGGAAGGCCTCCACGGAAATGGCGCGGGAGAGTTTCCATCTCACCTTGCACGTTCCTCGCTCCTCGTTCCATACCGCAGTACCATTTCTCCAGACCCGGTCCCGGACCGGGTCCCGATCCCATACCTCGTCCCTTTTGTCGTCTTCACCCTCGCCTAGGTCCTCGTCCTTGCCCTCGCCCTCTCCCGCTGCTCAGCTCTCAACTCACCCTGGACAGGGTCATCTACAGGCCGCCAGGAAGGAGGCTGCTCTGGACTCGTCACCTCATGCACAATCTGATTCTCTTAGCGCGCCCCGCGTCCGTTATTCCATCTATCTATCTATCCACGACATCAGGCACCCTGACCATCCCGTCATGATGCATCAGCAACACCCCCATCCATCTAATCAGCCATCGACTTCACCTCAACATCCCGGATCAGTCCCAACATCCCTCCTTCCGGACTCGATCTCGTAGGAGCAATGGGAGCATCGCCTCGCTGGCCTTCATCCATCCGTTCCTCAGTCACCCCATTCCGTACTCGATGGTCGACCGCTACTGCTAGCAGCGCTGTGTCGACATCGCAGTCGCAGTCACCAATGCCGCCGCAGTACGACGCCATTCGCCATCCACATCAGCCCGGCCGCCACCCTATACCGTCCTATGCTGCCATGCTCTGCGCAGCTTGTCACCCCCTTCCTTCGACACACCTCGTCATCCCAGCTTGCAGCGTCCCCGTCTTGAAACGTGGAGGCAGACTCCCATGAGCCAATCGCAAATTGAGCATTCCCCCTGGGACCACCCACCATGGATCGCCAGCCGGCGCCGCTATAATACTCATCGACATACCCTAACTTGTCCAATCTTGCCGTCGCCCTATTACTGTATGCTTCTAGAGTATGCAGCAATTAATTACCCATGTTGCTTTGCTATACCCTGCAGCACATCAGTCCGCGCCGCCTGGGCGATGGAATCAGCCCGTCATCTTCAGTCTCTTTCTTCACCTTGCGCGCCGCTCTTCTACCGTAACTAGCTGCCTTGCTGGGTTGCGACGACTATGTATTACCTGTCCCTTAATCTCGCCGCGCGTGAGGCCGCTTTCCAAGAAGACTCGACGGCGGCGATGCCTATGCACGGAATGAACCGTTTTTGTTGTTTGACTAAACGTGCCACCGGACTGGCTTATGAATGGCATGCGCTGGACGAGCCAGCGCCCCGTCGTGTCTCACGTGCCGTTTGGCAACTGGCTGCATCTCACGACAGGGGCCACGGCCGTCTGACTGGTGTGGGTAAGTTGTAGCACATGACGAGAGCCGTCCCATGGATTTCGGAATGCTAAAGCTGGATCGAAATTACGGTCGATGGCGGTGACCGACGAGACGACGGCCATGAAGATTGGGATGGGAAGTTGCGGTACTTTAGGCGTCCCGAAGTCACAAACGCGACAGAATTAAAACATCAAACACATGCAGTCAACGAACGGCCGCGCAGAGCAACGCCGTGCTTGGGTTCGCGCTCGATTGGACGGTAAAGCAAATGGCATCGTCCGCCTCCCGCCAGTTCGTACACCACCTCATCCCACTGGTGCGCTGCGCTATGGCGCATTGTCAAGGTGTCGTCCTAGGTTGCCAAGCTCTACCTCGACAACGACAAGTAGCCACGACGCAACGCAAACAAACACTAAAACTTACCTGCCTGAAGAGGATCGGAAAGGCAACACAAATCAAGAAATCAAAACAGGAACTTGGTCCCACCTCGTGTTGGAAGGTGAGATGAATAGAAGGCCACAGACAGCAGAGACGTTTTCGACGGCGAGGGCACGGCCTGGCGTCACTTGATCACCTGGGGATTCGAGAATCTCTTCCCAGGCACACACTGTGGCTGCAGCCCCGTTGTATGTCTCAACTGCAACACTTGCACAAAGTATACCACACACAATGGTGACAAAGGGGCACTCGGCCGTTGGTACTTGGCGTTGGCGGGGTCCATCGCCTTCCCGGCCGCTTGTCGCCGCCTTCGTGCGCCCAGCCATGTGGTTTAATCCTCCTCGTCTGGTCACTTGCATCCGTCCAACCCGTTTCGACGGTATCATTCCAGCAACAACAAGCATCCACCGACCTGTCATCGATTCTCCGCGAGTTTGACAGCGACAAAAACGACTGGTGATGCCACCGAGCAACGCGGGACAAAATAACAGCATCGGCATTCGCATCGGCCTCTCCCGACCGACTGACGATTCATCTGCACATGCCCGTGGCTTTGGTATGCTAATTTGGCCCCTCTTGTCCACGGTCAGATACCAATCCGGTCAGAGATCGCACGCCTGAGCCCCTGTCCCCATCCACGGTCCACTCCATCACAGATCCCAGTGCCTTCAAACGGAGTTGCTTCCTTGACAAGTTTCAAGCTCAATCCCGGGTCTCAGCTTGCAGGTCGATGGATAATTGCGCCTCAGCGCCTCCCATTTGCACCGACCGAGCAGCCGCGGTGCGCTGCTACCGTATGGTACTGTCAGGGTCGTCAAAGACATAAAGGTCCGAAGTACTGTGCAATGCGCCGCATGGCCCATCACATAATGACCCCCGCTTGTTGTTTTCGACGACCCTGCCGACGCTGAGCTGCGCCGATGGAGCAATCTCACGATAGCTCCCGCCCGCCCCGTCACAACCTATATCACATCTGTTATCGTGATGCCCTGGCTGACTATTTCGAAATCTACGTAGTAAGCCCTGTCCGGACAATGCCCCTGTGGAGATCATGGTTCAGACGGAGCATCTGACGCCATAATCTGCTGCGGTACAATCTGATGCACAACTTGATGTCAAGGGAGTCGCCCCTAGTCACCGGCAACGGCCAGGCCGCCAAGCTTACCCCCTTGGGGGGGGGGGGGGGGGGGGGGGGGGGGGGGGGGGGGGGGGGGGGGGGGGGGGGGGGGGGGGGGGGGGGGGGGGGGGGGGGGGGGGGGGGGGGGGG
>JAOQIF010000726.1:0-44728 GCA_026260285.1 Colletotrichum sansevieriae | reverse complement strand
GGCCCACAGGAAGCTCTGGAATAACCGCTAAGTGGCCGGTCTCTCGCCTGCGATCGATGTACCGCACCTGGTCAGCTTGAGCCACAGATACCTGGTAGGGGTTTTTTATTTTGGCCTGATACCGCCGTAAGTGGTTGGAAGAGCGACGACTGCCGCGAGAAAAGCCTCCAACCCCACGCTTTCTGATTCGTAATTCAATGTACGATTTTAGCTTCTTGGAAACTATACTTGTTGCTCTCGGTTGGTGTTGCCTCCATCCTAAAGATGCTTAGACTTCGCTGGTCTATCATCTAGAGGCTACCTACCTGAAGAAGTGAGTAGTAAAGCCTCGTTTTCATTTTTACCCTTGGCAACCCAAACCCAAACCCAAACCCAAATCCAATGTTTCCGTAAAAAGCCTCGGTATGGGATTCAAAGTCAAGAGCCTGACAGCGAGTAGCGGCACCGAGCCCAGGCCTGAGTCGCTGATATCGCAGACAGACCAAGACCCGAGAATTCAAGTTTCACATGTGAGGTTTTTATCGCGGCAATGAGGGATTCTCTTCAAGACCGCTCTCAGCTCCCAAGTCTGAACAGCGCTGACGTGGCGAGGAAAGTCTCGTACGCAATGTCACGCTCTAAACAGGCTTCTAATGGCACATGAGCTGCAAGCTGGTTTCTATAGGAGACTCAATATGATACAACATGACGTGGAATGAGGTATATGACCGTCATTTTCATCATGTGCTGCGCCAGCTATTCATTGCAAATCCCGTGGAGCCGAGAAAGGTCGACTGTCAGACACATAATATCTCTCTCCTAATGCGCGGCGTCATAATTAGGGGTTACTGTTCAGTTTTCCGTTTCCCAAGTTGATCATCTCCGTCACTGGGGAAAGATGATCCACGCTCCCTCCAAATAGCACCCCCTTCCTCATGACCGTTCGGTAGTTTGTCCCTGGGGAAATTTTTCCCAGCACATACTGCGCCCGCGTTTCTACTCGGTCTGGTACTGGAATTGAGCGGCCAACAATTGCCCCCATACCTTGCCACGCGAACGTGATTGCCTCCTTTGCTCCGGCTGGTATGCCGGCATCGTCCAACATCATGATCTTCGTCCGCGGGTACTGCGCCTGGAGGTATTCGGTGATGTTGGGGTTGTACGCTCCTCCACCGCACATGAAGAGCTCGTCAATTTCCTGGCTCGGTGCATAGCGACGATAGTGTTCAACGATCGCCTGTGCAGTGATCCGCGTCACTGTCGCGACCACGTCGTCCGGTGACATTCCAAGCGCTTCCGCCTTGCGGATAAGCCCGTCAGCTATCGTGTCACGGAACACCTCCCGCCCAGTTGTCTTGGGGGGATCTAGTTTGAAGTAGTTGAATTCAAGAAACTCGTCCACGAGACTCTGGTTCACAGTGCCACGAGCCCCCATCTCTCCATCCTTGTCGTACTCTTTCTTCCCGTTGGTGTAATGTCGCACCACGGCATCGATAAAGACGTTTCCGGGGCCGGTATCGAAGTCGAAGCACGCATCGGACATTTTGCCGTCGACATCTGGCGGGATGAAGCACACGTTTGCGATCCCGCCGATATTCTGGCACGCTCGCAGCTTGGTTGGGTGATGCAGCAGCAGAGCGTCAAAAAACGCAATGAGTGGTGCCCCCTGCCGACCTGCGGCCTGGTCGCTGACCCTAAAGTCGGTCACGGTGGTGATGCCGGTGCGCGATGCTATGAACGTTCCCTCTGCCATGGTGAGTGCTGAACGCGTCTGTCCCTCTTCCGCCATGGAAAGCAGCCAGATCGTCTGTCCATGCGAACCAATGACGTCGACGCTCGACAGCTCAATCTCGTTCTTCCTGCAGAACTCCTTGACCGCAGATGCGAAGGTCTCGCCGAGCAGGACGTTGACTTCAGAAAGTTCTTCGGGCGTCGTACGGTTGTGGTAGATCATATTCATGACGCGTTTTTTGATCGTCTGCTCCAGGGGGATCTCGTCGTATTTGAGCAATTCGAAGTTCATCGGCGAAGAGGGCATGTCTTGTCGAAAGCGGCAGAGCGCGCAGTCGATGCCGTCCATTGACGTTCCACTATTCAACCCGAGCACTGTGAGGTCGAGAGGTCGCGACGAGGTATCGTGGCTTAAAACGACTCGGACTTGACTGCTTCTGTTTTGATCCATGTTGATGAACAACGAAATCATTCGGCTGTCAATTACTTAGTGTTATGACGGAGAAGAATGGCTCGACAAGCATCTATGAATAGGTGGTATTGTGCGGAGTTTTCAGTCCAGTTGGGCAGTTGAGTCTCGGCTCACGCAGGTGGCGAAGAAGGTCAGTTTCTCGAGCACGGCAGCTACACAACAGCATATGATGGAGGGGCAATCTCATGTGCTCTGCTGCATGAAAGCGACCAGTAAGAAATCAGCGGCGAAGAGTACAGCACCGAGAAACGACAATGAGGAAGAAGGAAAGTTTATTCGAAAGTGCAAGTATTAACATAACGGTTGGGTAACGTTATCCGTATCGCATTTGCAGTCAGCAGAACCACTCGAGACCAGCTTGATGTCGCACTTTGAGGGCTTCCACCGGCATCGAATCGCAACGCGTACTGGGAAGGAAAGTTGAATGGCTCCAAGTCATCCTTGCGTCGAAGTTCAAGATCGTGGGCTGATATTCCTGATATCCCAACAAGATGAGCTCCACCAAGGCCTGGAAGAGGCTCACGCCATGGCAGCTGAACGCCGCCATACACACGTTCTCTCTCATATCAATTTTCTTCGAAGGCTATGATCAAGGTGTGATGGGCGGCGTCAATGCCGCTCCTGACTACGTTCGCAAGGTCAAGATCGGTCACTACCCGAGCGGGCTGGTTACGGACACAACGAAACAAGGGGGCATTGTCAGCATCGTACGTCAACCATACATCTTCTTCGTACAGACTAAATCCAGAGCTCACGTTAAACAGTACTATCTGGGGGCAATTTTTGGCTGCTTTCTAGGAGGGTGGGCGGCAGACCGCGTCGGACGCATCAACGGTCTCTTCAGCGCCGCCATATTCGCCGTCATCGGCGGTGCACTGCAAGCCGCGTCGCAAAATGCGTCTTTCATACTAGTCGCCCGTGTGATCACCGGTGTCGGAACGGGCGCTCTGACAGGAATTACGCTTGTCCTTGTATCAGAGACCTCGCGTGCCGAGCACCGTGGAGGCTTTCTCGGCTACGTATTCATCGCCAACTACTTGGGGATCTCCGTGGCCTACTGGCTCTCGTTCGGGCTCGCCTTCGTCGATGATGGACTTTCACCGTTACGATGGAGGTTTCTACTCGGTTTCCAGTGCGTACCGGCGATACTCTTGCTCTGTGGCATCAAGTTCCTACCCGACTCCCCGCGATATCTCGCTAGCGTAGGCCGCTTCAGTGAGGCGAGGGAGGTTCTCTTCCATATCCGCGGTTCAGACGGCGGAGCCGTGCAACGAGAATTCAACGAGATCTGCGCTATCAGCGAAAACACCAAGACGACCTCACCTGTTGAGTTCGTCAAGGTCCTGCTGGGCTTGGATCAGTCACTTGCTGCTCACCTTCGCCGTCGTGCTTGGCTCTGCCTTTGGCTGCAAATCATGGCATCTTGGACAGGCATAACTGCCGTTACGGCATACAGTCCGGTACTTCTTTCGCAAGCCGGGTATTCAACCATCAAGCAAAATGGCTTGGCTGGTGGTCTCAACACCATTGGCATCATCGGGACCATCATCTCGGCTCACGTCGTCGACCATTTCGGTCGCCGCAAGTGTCTCATATGGGGCGCATTCGGACTCTTCGTTGTCAATCTTGTTGCCGCAGCCCTCTACGAGGCGTCGCGTACTACCGAAGTCGACGCCATCAAAGTAGCCCCTGCGGCAGTCACCATGCTCTTCCTCTTCAACCTCATTTACGCTGCGACTTGGGGAACCATTGCGTTTCTCGTGCCCACTGAGATATTCTCCCCCGAGATGCGCGCGCAGGGCAACGGCTTCGGAATTACTGGCTGGGCGATTGGAGTCGGATGGACCGTCCTCATCAATCCTATCATGTTTGATCACTTGGAAAGTCGGACTTACTTTTTGTTCTCTGGTTTGAATCTTTCGTGGATACCAATTGTCTTCTTCTTGTACCCTGAAACTAAAGACAGGAGCTTGGAGAGCATTGACTCGATGTTCAGGACCAAGAGACCATTCTATAAAGACATGGAAAGGGCGTATATTGACGCCAGGGCGCTGGGGGTTATGCCGGTGGGTAGCCGTTCGCAACCCGACGGGGAAAAGAGGGGGTGATAGACCTTTATTCATATACAGTAGACATATAGAACAAGTGGGAAGTAAGCAGGAAACCCAATGGCTTCATGGGGCGAAGAACAGGCTCTCCTCAGCTAAATCCAGCCCAACCCCTTCTTAACGTCAACGCAAGTGCTGCGTAGTTGCTTTGGGACATAGACTAGGAGGCAGTCTCATATTCAACTTTCGACAGCTAAGCAGTTTTCTGGTAATTATTCATGATAACTTGTGTGCGCTCGATCAACGGCTTTCTGAAGCAGGCATGCAGGTTCTTGGGTCACAGAGGTGTACAGGAATACTCTCTGGCAAAGCTCCCGCAATGAGAAGTATGACACCGGAAATTTGAGAATCTGGAAATTGACAATAATATGGTATATGAAGGACGACTAAAACTCAGCAGAGACAGCAATAAATCCCGTCGCCTTGCCCTCAGCCGCCTGCTTCATCAGATCCTGGTAGACAGGGTCCTTGGTCTGGCAGTATTCCATATCCCTAGTGTTCATTAGCTGCAGCTCAGACGGTTGGATCAAGAGCTGTAGAAACTCACTCCTCGCTGGCAAAAGTGATCTCATAAACGATGCTCCATGGCTGGGACCCCGGCACGTCGGTGAGGACCTTGCAATTGCTCGCTTTCGAAGAGACGATGTACGTCTGGCCGTCCTACGGAAATCATCAGCCCGAGTCACATACAATGACGCACGAGCAATTGCCGATGCCACACCTTCTTGCACTCGGTGGAAAAGTTGCTGAACCCGGCGGCGGCCTCCTCCTGTTTGACGCTGTCAGCCAGGACGATGAAACCGATTCTAGTGATGGCCATGGCTGCGGTGTGGTTATAGATTGAGATATCATACCGGGCGAGAAGTAAACAGAGATAAGATCAGGGACCTGGACTTGGTTCTCATTCCTCCTCCCTCTTGCCTCCTAGCTCACGCGGATAGTTTATATACCCGACGGAAACCTCGGCCCCTCTGCGGTATGGGAAGTCATGCGGCCCTCTCGGCGCGCCACGATAGTCTCACCATACCGGGGCCCGGGCGGAGCAACCACCCCGTTCCAGCACCAATTCTCCGAGTTCATGCGGCACACCGATAGGCGAATGACTCATGAAAAAAAGTCCCCTGGACCGAGGGTGATCTCTTTCAAAACGTGTCATTCCCCAGACCGGCCCCTCGCCACCACATACTCTGTGTCCGTCATTTTCCTCTTTCAACGTTTCGGACCAGCTGCGAGATCGGGTTCTAAAGAGGGGTAAAGACCGAATCCACTGTTCGTCAGGCCGGAACCCTTCGTGCGCCAAAGCTGAGGAGTAAGAGGTTCCTGCTGCCGAGGCATGAAAGTTCGGAAGATCCACGATAGCACACGCATCTGTCGATAGGGACTCAACGTCGAACGGCCGGCCAGCTCGGGGTTCCAGAGGGGTTCTCTTGGGAGGGCACACGCGGCTTTGCGATCCTGGCTTGGGGACCGGTCTCGACGCGGAGGTTCTACCGGTTCGGGCGGTCCTTGTGTGGGGTGTCCCGGGCAGATCCCGGCTTTCCGCGGAGGTGGAGAGGGCCGGGTTTTTTTTTATATGCCGGTGTCTGGAAGGGTCCGTGCGAGTCGGGAACCGATTGACAGCTGTCCGTCTGCAGCACGGAGAGGAGGGTTATGCGAATGGTTGTGAGCGATCTAGTTGTCCAGAAGCACATGTTGATACCCGTTGGAGGTGACAGTGACGCATCTCCAGCATGCTGAAAAAACAGGCAAAAGTCAATGGGAATGGATGTGACAAAAACAGGGAAGCGGCAATGGATTTCAAACTGATCGTTCATTCTAGATGATGTTCTAAAATTTTCAGCAGCCGGCCCGAGAGAACATAGGAGCCGTAATCATCATAACATACAATCCTTTCCCCACTGGTACATTTCTAGTCTTTCCCAAGCTCGCGGACGCCAGTTCAGCCAACTCAAAATAGCTACGCCTTGAGGTATACCAATATATCTTCAAAGTTAGATATTAGAAAGACAGGGGGGTAAAAAGGGCTGACAACCAGCAGCTGGAAGCTTTGAACGAGCAATAGCCATGTAGCTCCGAGGACGCCTCGCCATAAGATGCAGTGGCATAAATCATACGTTCGCAAATAAGCAAATTGAGATGCAACGAATAATGGAAGTAGACGACAACGAGAGAAGACAGAGCACATCTCGGCCCGAGGCTTTCGCTTTCGTAGGAGGCAACTACTGACTTCCCCTGCGTCGTCTCTGGTCTCTGTAGCTCAAAGAGTAAGGAGCCGGGCGCTCCTGGCGCATTGGCCGCCTCTCGGGATGGCTGGACCTTATGTCATGGTAGTAGCCAGCCGGGGCTGCCTGGCCACTTGTTGGTCGGAACGAAACCGGAGATCGAGGGGCGTATCCCGTCTGGGAAATTTCTGCTCCACTAGTGGGATACATGCAGGCTTGTTGAGAGGGACGCAGGTAAAAGGGATTCTCTTGCTGCGTAATGTAGTGTTGGGAGGGATGGCTCGAGATTGCTTGCATCGGCCGCATCATTTCGGCCGAGGTCGGTGGGGTGTAAGTGTGAATCGGTCGAGACTGCATCGCGTAGTCTGAGAGGGGGATCTGTTGTTGAGCCGGAGGGGGCAGGGGATGTTGGAAGAATCCATGGTTCGGCTCGGCCGGAGCTGGATGGCTCGTCACCGGCGAATTCATGTGGGACGATGGTCGGCTGTAGGCTGCGGTGGGATAAAAGTCGGAGGCTGTTGGGATGCGGTTATCCTGTCGAGCCCGGCTGTGACCGTTTGTCATGTCGCGGAACATTCGAGACTGGTCTCGATTCTGACCCATGGCTGAAGATCGGTCGGGCGGTGGTGTGGCTTGTCCATCAACCCAACGGCACGAGTCATCATCGCTAGCTCCCATTTGTGAAGAGACAGAGGCGGGTGCTGAGGGGACGCGACTGGTCAAGGAAGCAGAAACGTTCTTGCTATCCTGTCGAGACTTTTCCCCGGCCGCGTACTTGGCCTCCGCGGAGGCCTGCGCGCGCTTTACAACGTCCGGATGAACACCTTCTACATACTCAATGAACTCCTTGAGGCTTTGAACTTTCTGATTCAGCTGTTGTATACCGTCTTCGCGCGTGGTAGACTGCTCGGTTGCGTCTGGGAGAAGGTTCTGCAAGGCTGTGGCAATCTGATCAGACAGAGACTGAAGTCTGGTCTCCGTACCCCTGAAAGGGATGCCGGAAATTGGCTGGAGCAGGCCGAGAGTCTGCAAAGAGTCGTCGGTGGCGCGACGTGCAGCTTGCAACGTCTCTTCAGCCTTTCGAATCTGCTCCTCATTGCCATGGCTTTGCTGGAGCTGTTCGCAGCGTCTTTGCAGAGAAACGAGGTGTGCGTGTGTGCTCTGACGGAAGGAATTGACCATTGCGTCAGGTGAAAACGTATGTGTAGGTTGAGGCTTGGCCCGACGAGACGTGACAGGTGTGCCTCGCGTGCTTGATGATCGTGATTCGTCCGGAAGTGGACTGCGTCTGGGTTGTTGGCTGTGGGAGCTCGACGGCAAACTGGCTTCGTTCACAGGGCTGTAGGTAGATGAAGGCAGGGGATAAGAAGGACGAGGCTCATGGCGGTTGCTCTGGATGATGTGGACTTCCTGCGGAACAGGAAAGGGAGCGGGAGCAGTGCTAGGCATCGGGAGCCTATTAGGCTGCTCCGAGTATCGCGGCTGCATGTGGACGTTCTGAACTGGGTGAGAAGTGACAGCTTGAGGTAGTTGTTGTGGCGGTGCGTATTCTGCGCGCTGGCTGTGCATGCTGGGAGCCTCCATATGCCCGGAACCTTGCCCCAGCATCTGGGCCTGAGGTCTATTGGGGTCCTCCATCAACCGGTACTCGTCATAATACTCGGGCTGCACTTCTTGCCTTGGAGCAGGCTGCTGCGGGCGCTGCGGGCGCTGCGGTGCTGGCATCTGAGGCTGATGCATCTCCTGAACTTGTTGTGGCGGCATCTGCAGAGGGTTCCAGCCCTGTCCATGCGTAGGCTGAAGCCCAGACGTGGCCCAAAGGGAATTTTGAGTATTATTATCCGGCCGTTGTTGTTCTTGGTGAGCAGGAACATAGCCTTCGTTGTCATTTTGTGGCATGAAAACGAAGTTGACTTGCAGGTCACTATCCGGGTTCATTCCGCTCAACTGAAATCCCTCGGTGCACAGCGAAAGATCGGGGCAACCAGCATCATAGCCAAATCCGGCATCGGTATCGAAGCCTGGCTCATCATCTGATTCCGCGTCTGAACAGGTAGCACTGCCTCGTGCATGCTGGCGACGCGCCAGTATACCAGTTGCAATGCGCCTGTTGGGTTTTGTGGCGAAGGAAGCAGAGCGGCTGAAGACGGGCTTCGGTGAAGTCTGTTCATGGCGGGTAAGATTGGATTGGTCGATACTTCATGTTGTGCATCAGGAGACTTACGCTTTGGGAAACTGTTGACTTGTAAACTGGCGATTCGGGATCGTGAATCTCAATCACAGATTCACGTCGTCCTCGGTGACGGTAAAAGTGCATGACGGGAACATCATCTCCCGACTCGGAGGGACTTCTTGAAGAAGCGCAAGACGAGCTTGCAGGTGTCAGCGCCGGCTGCTGAATCGCATCGATAGACAGCGCGTCCCATTGCACGGTGAATGTCGAGACTCTGTCCGCAGCGTCCAGGGCTGCTCTCGATGGGTTGCCCTCCAAGACGATCTCGCGCGCGACGTATACGGAAGAGCCGAGGAGAGTTGCAATGCCACGGTTCCCTGGGCGAGGTTGGGGCTCTCCGGGGTGTCGGAAATCCAGATGTTGGCCGTATAGGGTGAGTAGGAATGTGGCGCCAGATCGTTGCTCGGTGTGCGTAGGAACCCAGCAAACAGACTTGATCAGAACAAGCATGTACTGGTTGTTTCGTAGGTTGAGGACATGAATGGAATCCTTGAGGTCTTCGTTCGATCCATTGTCGATAATCGTGACAGGATCTCCGCGCTGATACTCTTGACCATCAAGGGATCTACCGTCATGAACCAGGGTGCCGTGGGATAGCTGCATGTTGACGTTCATGGCTTCATATGCCACGACGGGTAGGCTTGTCGGCTGCAGGGACATGCCGTCCTCTAGGTAGAAGAGGTACGATCAAATGGGGGGAAAAGATTTGAGAAGTAGGAGAGCAACTGGGCAAAGGAGTCATCAAGAAGAAAATATCTGGTTTCGACACTTAACTCGACGGAAATTAACAGCAGGGTTTGTGTGTATAGGCAGGGCGGGTGAAAAGGGCTCAAGGTCTGCAGGACACAGATCACGTAAGCACGTTAAAGAAGACGAACTGTGATTGACAAAACATGGAAGCAGAGCGACCTGAGGATGTGACGAGGAACCGGCGAATCTTATACGGATGGATCGAAATCAGAGAGAACTGGGTGCGAAGACAGACCAGGGAATTTGAATACCTGGTGCGTCTTGGCATCGATTTGAGACCGATACCCGTGGCATGGGTCATAGAGTCTACCTGCAGCGGAAGACTCGATGTGCTTCCGTGAGTGTGAACTCGTGTGCGATCCTTGTCGACACCCTCTCAGCTCTTGCGGACGTATATTCGAAGTGTGGACATGGGGGGCGATCTTCCCAAGTATCTAGGGCCGTAAGGTACCGCCCCTGAGCAGTGAGAGACTGGGGCATGACGACGGGCCATGCCGGGAAGACCGGCCGGGGTGTTGCATGGCCATGGGCTGTCTCGGACCCTTTCTCCACCACCAAGGAGGACTCGTTCCCTCCCAGTTGCAGCGTGTGTATATTTCGCCGTTACGGTTCGCAACCCTTTCTCGCACTGCATAGTAAACATAGCCCCAAATCCCCGGAGGCGCTGCTTCTGGGTAGCCAGCTCGCTCGTATCATCCACCTTTCTGATAGTTGGCCTCCTGATCCACGAGTGACAGCCAACATAAGCAAGAGCTCCAAGTCAATCGACGCGGGAAAAAAAGGGCGTCATCTGCGTCAACTGATGAGCCTATTTGACGCCATTGACGCCGGCTGAATCTCAGGAGAGCCCTCGCCGGCGAACGAGGGCATCGCAGCTTTGGTGCAGACGCCGAATAGAGAGAGTCGTTCCAAAAGCAATGCCACGAACAACGAAAGATAAATTCTGATAAGTGATAGGGCGAGACATGCCATTGGTTATTGAACACGCCGGGCCGCGTCCTGCCCGCGCGGGCGGGGGGGTCAGTAGAACACCTACAAGACCTCTTCGGCCACTAGCTTGTCGACGTTGACCCCGCCAGGGTAGTGAGGGGAGAGAGGAGCTGACTAGCCAAGTCCTGATGAACTTATCCAGCATGCCCGACCCGCCGTCGGATTCCCGAGGCTGATCCCGAGGCTGGTGCAAGACAGAATAATGATCGTCGTATAACGCCAGGTATTTTGCGATGCAGAACCTGAATCCTCTACCGAGGCAGGGCGACAAGGGCCTTCATCGCCGCCACAGGCTGAAACCGACGCCAGTGCAGCCGTTTTTGTGGCTTCATCGTTTTGACACAAACCACTCCGGTCTCGCTCGCGCACGGAAGCAGATGGCTTGGTTGGACATCAAAGCATGATGAATTTGGGCTTGGTCATACCAGTCGTTGAGTCGGACCTTGCTGAGATATGTCTTAAAAGAGCGGAATTCGCCATATTCATTGTGTACATGTCGCGCTAAGGACGGTCTGGCAGCGTCTAATGCGAGGCTTGGCCGAGATCCTGTCGCGTCCGCAAGAAAGAGGGGGTATTTGATTCTAGGTAGATGATGCGTCGCCACTTTACCGTCCCTCCTTGCCTGTCTTGGAGTCGGATTGGTTCTTGTTTGTAGATTCCTCCTCAGGAGGCGTCTTTCCAAACTTGGTGAGAATCTTTGCAGCCCACTCCTCGAATTCTCTCTCGGCGGCCTCGTCTGTTTGGCCAGCAGCTCCTCGAATGCTCCTGCGGGCCATCTCTCTCAAATCTTCGACGGACGTGATATCGAACGCGAAAGCGGCACCTCCAGTCATCATCATGCCGAAACTGAAGACGTTGAGCGTCGCCAGGTTTAAAGCCTCCAAGGCAATCAGGGAGCCTTCGGGGTTGCCTTGCTTGCCTGCGGCGGCGTGGCTAGGTGAGTAGAACTTGGGGTAGGCAGCTATTTGCTTGCGCGCAACGGCGCGTCGCGTGATCATGGTAGAGAAGAGCAGGAAGCCAGCGCCCGCGAAAAACAAGCCGAGCTGCTTGGAAGCTCTCGTAGGGAAGATGGAGGACGTAGGCTGGGCTTGCGACCTCGTGAGGCGAGAGTCCGATGACTCGTTGTCGGAAGCCATGGCTGGGGAGCTGTGCGCAAGCATCGAATTTTGTGCCTTGATTGCCTTGCTGTCAGACACTCAGACCACAATGGCTTTCGGAGCCGGACTTACCAGGCCTAGGGTGGCTTGAAGCTATGCAGTTGGACCACAAGCTGGCTGATGTACCCCGTGGACGAGATGTGTTCGCGTGCTCAGGGAGCTGCGCATCGAGGGACTGCGCAGGGAAAGCGTAGCGGAGCTACCTGGTGGGAAGCTTTGTGCGAGTCGGGGAAAGGAAGTTCCCGCCCCTAAAATTAGCCGGACCCATTCATTGAGCGTTATATGCAGCAATACCACACAGAGGGGCCTCTTTTATGCAAAGAGCGGGTCAAGGCCGCCAACAAGGATCACCACGATTCCCGCCTCATCCGCCCATTCGAGCTTGGGAAGTTGTGGTCCTCTCCCCGTCATCGATCGTAGACAATCTCTAAATAGATCCGAAGACGAGATTAGAAACGAGCTCCTAAACCGTCCCTTTCTCTCGAGCAAGCCGGATTTCAAAGGACCTCTCTCCCTATTTCCGACTCTCGTATATGTGCATGTGCGGATGCAGGAGAATTTGCATTATGCCGGCCGAATGCTACAGCTCACTACGGACGAAATGCAAGCCGGCCCACCGTCAACACCACACAACCTTCAGAGGCTTTGCAGTCAACCTGCAGTCAAACACCCTGCGACTGTGACAGCGACTGCAACCGCGTCTTGAGCGCTCGAAAAGAACATGATGAGCAACCAGGAATCTCGACATTACATCTGCGAGCGCCATCAATCCTCCTGTCTGCAGACGAAAGGCGAGCAATCAGGGCGGTCTGCGATGTCTCTTGGCACTACTACCTGCGCTAAAAGCCCTTGCCAAGCAGTGGCACACGTCGTTCCTGCAAGGTTCTTCGGTCCAATCAGTTTGTCCACAACAGCTACCGAACCCCATCACCTCACCCATTTGGAGATGACAGTTGGCTTTGCAACGGCTGCTCCCATCAGACGACATCACTTGCATCTGACATGCCTGTCCGGTCATCGGAATCGTTCCCCGTGGCCTGTCCAGCAGCCCCCTCGACGCCCATGTCTGGCGAATCGCCTGGCTCCACTTGCCCTTGGAAACAGTTCAACTGGGATCTGAGCGAAAAAACATCTCTGCGACACTCTCGATATGACAGATCAAAAGTCGGTCGCTTCTCGGCTACCTAGGTTCAGTGGTTCATCACATATAAGCCATCTACGACTCGCGACCCATCGTTCACGATTGCTGAATCCTGGCATTCAACCAGTCATGAGATCCAATCTTGCAGCGAACGAACCAGCATAACGGCAAGCCTGTCTCGGTAATTGTCGATGGGTCGGGGATCGCGCCGCATCGTCAATGCCATCCCAAAGGTTGCTGGCGCTTCCCCATTGCATAGTTGCACTGAACCGCGGGCCTCTGCACGTCTACGATATTCCCAAGCCGATATAGAGGGCGTTAGTAGATTTCTTCAACCATTGAGATCAATCCTACAGGCTGGAACCCATGGCATAATGCTCTGGTCGTCCAATAGCTGGACCGCTCCCCTGGGAACTACGTCATCGCAAAGGTGCGGTAACGGCAACTCTCTGGTCAATTTTTTGAGACATGGTAATCGTCTAGGCGTCTGTGTATGTACACTCGATCACATCCGGAAAAAAAGGGATCGCGTCTGGCTCCGAAGTTGAGGTAGCCGCATTAGTGAACCATTGACTTGTCGTGCAGTTGCGAGACAATGGTGGACACTGACAGACCAAGCCGAGACGGATTCCGCGATTGCAGCCTGGCGGGGTTGCGGACTAAGCGGGCGCATCAGTCGAGTTTTCTGCGTTGTGACCCAAATTCCGGGTCGTCTACTATTCGAAATTACGTGAGTACGTGGCTGGCTGGGGGCAGAAACGGGCCAGGCGATTTTCTCAAAGGGCATCGTGTTCGTGGAATCGATGGGGTCCTTCAATTGATGATGTGAGGCGGCCGAGCAGCAAGAAGGCTTTCCCACGCTGCGGTGCATGGTGGACGTCGTTTGTGGAGACTGCGACAGACATGACTGGAAAGCGTCCCGTCCCGAATTTCGGGCACTTGGATTCGAAATTTGTTGCGAGACAAGCAAGCCACAAATGATTAACTGGGAGACATATGTTGGTTTACGGACAATGACGAGTCCCGACTTGACCGACCTGTCTCAACAAAGAGACACGCTTATCGCAAGTTCACCATCTTCACCACCGGTGGATGCAGAATTCGACAAAACTGCCTCGCGCGGTGGGATTGGGCGGGCCAATTGCAGAGCAGAAAACGAGGGCTTTTCCCCTTTCGCTAAACAAGGATGAATCCAGCTCTTCAAACACCAATCGACTCACAAGAGCAGAAGTGCGAAAATGAAGGGCATAGACAATGTGTACTCTAGTCATTGGGTGCCTGGTATTGGACGTCTGTCATATATCACTTTGCTTGAGATCTAGTGGCTCAGCCCGGAATGGCAATAGTCACGAACTCGACCATCCAATAACGACGAAACGAGTTGCTCGGGTGACACCTGCGGGAAACATACTGTCCACCCCAGCTGGTGAGGGATTTACCAAGGAGGTAAGGTAATCAATCAATCAATCAATCAGGGGGTAATATGGGTGGCAAAAGGCACCAGAAAAATCAATCAATCAGCGCGCAGTGCATGTGGAAAACTATGCGATCGCCCAGGCGCGAGTTTATCGTGGTTTTCCTAGGGTGTCAAGGTTGGCTTACCACGTTCCTGGGTCATCGATCGGGCTGCTTCTGAAGTGATCAGTCACTTCGATGCGGTTATTCTTCCGTCAGTGCGAATGAGCAAACTGGCAAACACAACTACGTATTCCAACGCGAAGGAAACGAAGTCCGACACAGAGTGTAATCCGAAGAGAATGGCGCGTACGACACAAAAGTCGAGCGAAGGCGGGAACAGCCGCGGCGCCGAAAGTTTGCTGATGTGTCCGTGGGGCTTTCTGTTGATGGATAGCAAAGTTACGACTCAGTTCCGCGCATCTCACTCCTGGCATACGAGTCTCGTACTAAGAACGAAGAGTTGAGAGATAATCCGGAGCCAGACTAACGGAAACCAACGCACAGACTAAATTCCGACAGAAGGGAAAGGGAGGGAGGGCATAGATCTGAGTCGTTCTCCTTAGGTGCACACCTCGCTAACACGTTAAACCCTGACAGCGGAAACAGCTTCCCTGTGGAGTGGAGTCCGGCGCGGAAAGCGGGACAGCAAAGGCAAAACTCAGATGAGAGATAAACTTCATCAACTGTCACTTTGTGAACGAGGACGAGAAGTGACCTCCGATATGTGACGAGGAAAAGAACAAAGCAGGGAGAAAGTAGTGGTAGTGGAAAGATGAATCTCCAGACCTGAGCGAGACGAGACCAAATTCTTAGCGTCGCCGCGCTGGCCCATAGTCCCGCTAGTGCCGGCGATGTGTGGCCCCGGACCCCCGGAGACACGCCCCACTTTAGTGCGAGACCGCGGGGATGTTAGAGGAGCGGCGGCAGTCGGGTAAGGCGCGGCTTCCTAGGTTGGCATACCTGACGCACTGATGCACTGTACAAGGCCAGGAACGCTGTCCAGGCACAGACATATGGTACGTACCGGGGGTCAACGCACGGTTAGCGCCTGCACAGGATCCAATTCTATCCACCTCCGTCCTTCCACTCGACTTCATCTTCGCAACCTCCGCGCCTCCTCGTGCCTCCCGCAACGACACAATTTCCCATGCGACCAGTTCCCTTGACTTGCACATGCAGAAAGTCTGGGCGAACATCGACAACCGATCTGGCTAACAAATCGCGTTCCAATGCTAAGCACCCATATCCTCATGTCCAATATTCAGCCGCCAATCATCCGCTTTGAGCCAATCTCGACGTTTCTACCCTGGGCTGCTCCACTGGCTCTCACCCCTCCTGTTCCACGCGCTTCTTCGCAACACGGACAACGAGAGCCTCAACCTTGTCCCAGACAGCCGACGGGAGCCATCAGCCACCAAGTGCTCTCGGTTCGCTGCACATCATCCACCCTAGACCACGCTGTATACCTCGACTGAGGCACAGCAGCCGCTACATCATGGGCAAGCAGAAGACCTCCATCGCTGGCAAGGCAAAGGGAGGCGCCGCCAATGCTGGCACCAACGCAAAGACGGCCGCTGCTGCCACGCCCAATGTCCTTCCCTCTTGGCCCCAATTCAAGCCACTATTACCAGTCACCGATCTCGTACCCGAAAAGTTCCCCTCTTGCCCCGACAAAGTGGTTCTGCTCCGCAACTTCTGGCCCAAGTCGCTCTGCGCTTCCTACGTCGCTTTCCTTAAAAATCTGCCACTGATCACTACCCCTGGTCGTCCCAAGAGAGGGGAGGCAGTCAGGGTGAACGACCGCTTCCAGGTGCAAGATGCCGCTTTTGCTCAACGTCTTTGGATGGAGACCGGACTCCGCCAGGCGCTTTCTGAAGCAGATGTCCAGAGCTTGTGGTGAGTCCACTGACTTCCGCCTCGCCTGCCCATGCCTCGCTCTCGTCATCACAACCCTGGCCCTGTACTGCGCATAGCACGCGCTTCCGGCTAGATCCGCCTACTATACCCTATAGAAACCACATCGAAAGAGTTTTTCCTACAGGAAACCCCACCCTAAAGAAGAAAACCATCTCCCTCGGGACACCTTGTTACGGATTCTGGCTAACGAAACTGGCATGTGCTAGGGGCGGTGAGGTTGTTGGTCTAAATCCCAACATTCGCATCTATCGCTACTCCAAAGGCCAATACTTCGATGCACATTGTAAGTCTCATGGCTAAGTCATTGACCTGTCATAAAACGCCACACAGGCTGCGGGCGACGAACTCGACTGCTCGTTGGGCAAGCCGCCAGCTCGGTACAGGTTCAAGGCTAGTAGCCGAACCTCTCGAAGCCCTTCTGCGAGTGCAACGTGCAGCAAGCCACAGGGATTTGTCATTGTTCGTTAATAGCCCACGACGAGAGTCAATGACGAAATGAGGTGTAAAAGCCTACAGCCCCGGGCAAGCCTGCATGACATCAGAAAGTATCGGCGTCCTCTATACACCGCCTATTTTGAACTTGCAAGGTCGAGTTACAGCTAAACCATCTCACGATATCTACTTGCGGTCCGGCAACAGTCCACGTTTACCTTTTACCGACATGTTTTGCGAGAAGTCTAGCAAGCCTGGTCCATACGTTTTCTCTCGCCCCGTCCGCAATTTCCCTCATCGACCCATTACTACGGATACCTGACCTGGAGAAGTTTCCAGCCCATGCATGTCTTAACCTCACCAAGATCAGAACGCAGAAGATGTCCCATGACTTGCAATGTCGCAGAAAAGAACCTGATGGCACATTAGCTGGTCTTACCCCACTATTTCTGTTATGTTTGAGAACGCAAATGGCCCCGCGGCAAGTGAGGCCATCGGATCTACCACACGATTGTCAGAAATGATATATGATATCTAGCCTCCGCCGCTCAGTCCCCTTTGTTCGCATTCTACTCGTCATCGCCCAAGTTCGCTCGAGCACCAGGAAACCCATCGATTTGTTCCACAGGTCCGAACCCTGCGGATCGTTCTATACCGACCCACTCCATGGCGTTATCCTCAGGGTTCCAGGGCGGAAGTTGAGTCCGGGAGCCTGAGAGTCCGATCCAGTAAACCTTCAGCATCCCGCGTCCACTCGAAGAAACAAGCAGCCAAGCAGCGTATTACGTGCTGGTGATGTTCCTGCCGGCAGCTTTCAAGGGTTCCTTTTGCGCTCTTTGGCGTTTTCCTTCTGTTCCTATCACCTGTCTTCTGTGCAGGCTTCCTCCTAATCTCTCCAAGATCGATCTAGGCCAGCTGACCATAGAAAACCCCCCACACAGACGATGATTCCAACAACGTCTCGCTCGCCCTTGACCCCTCGGCGGGAGCCATCCCGTGCAAGACAACGTGGACGCTCTTGCTCTACTTGACCTCCTCCGCCGAAGGCTGCGTCGGCGGCGAGACCGTCTTCTTTCCTAATGACCGCCGCTCCGCCAAGGAGGAGATCCCCGTCGCCCTCGAAACCGGCATGGCTCTCCTACACAAGCATGGCGAAGACTGTATGCTGGTAAGTCCTTCCGAGTTCGATTTCCCCCTTTGTCGCCTCGAAAATAACTGCATCATCCCCTGATCCCCGACCACGCTCATGCTCAGGGCCAAAAGCTGCCTCTGATCATGCTTTGTGCAACTGAGACCGTTGCCACCGTGGGCATTTCGCCAGCGTTCCTTATATGTACCTTTTTTTTTTATCCTTGCTTTTTGGTGGCGCGAAACAGGCCAACCACGGCCACAACTGCGGCCTCACCTCTGCATCTTCACCCAACCACTGGCCCTGCTTACCTGCCTGTCCGTCCGCCCACTCTTGCAGACGTTCGGCCATCCCTCCCCGTCTCCTCTTTTTACTCTTACCCGTCCAGTCGTATCCAACAGGAGAATTACTGCAGACTGACACATGTTCCACTCATCAACAGCACGAGGGGCGGGAAGTTACCGCGGGCGAGAAGTGGGTGCTGAGGACCGATCTCTGCGTCAGGAAGTGAAGTAGCAGTTGAAAACGAACGAAAACGTCAATAATGCCGGCTCCCTGTTGCCCGCTCGGACGTTGAGCGAAGAGTTCATGAGATCCGGCGCGCTCATACAAAATTTGTACTCTGGTACCGTAACCGCTTCGGTACTTGTGCATACTTCTCGACGCTGGGGTGAGCTGTTCGTTCCCACAGGACACTGCAGGATCGTTTGATAGCGGGGGTAGGAGGTCTCCCCCCCCCACCCACCACACACACACACACACACACACACACACACACACACACACACACAAAACACGGCCCCCTCCCTCCTCTTATTTGATCAACTATACTGCTGGATCGTATGGAGAAATGGAGAGTTCTCGACCGCGGGAAATTGTGGATATCATTTGCGCTCTGCTGGCCTCGTGATCAAGTGATCTGTTTCCATGCATCCCGCGCACGATTTAGGTTGCCGTTGATCGACGAAAGACAGGAGGATGTAGAGGATCGAGCGGGAGTTTCTTTCTCTCTCTCCCCTCTGGCGGATACCCAGTCCTCTTTGGCTCATCACGAGCCTCCCCGTTGTGTTGTGGGGGGGGGGCGCGGCAAAGCAGAAACAGGATCATCTCGTAGCATGTTCCCGGACCGGCAGCAATTTTCAGGGCCCAGAGACAACCAACCACACCATGAACCGTAACATCCCGTCGGTCTCTATCCCATACCCTCCTCTTTCTCCCTCTCTCTACCTTCTCGTGTCTGCATGTACTGTGTAGAGAAGAACCGGACAACCTAAGGTTTCTGAGAGTGAGCATGCGCCGCGGATGCCTTGCAACACCCCTTTTTTTCTCCGCCTACCTTAGCTTACGATATGTAATGCGCCTCTACATGCCTGCGTGTGTCTAAATGCGTGTTCCGGATTGGTGTGTACAGTATACATAGCACGTCAAGTCTCAACTCGCTGCTGTCGTCTCGGGTTGCCTCCCCGATTCCCCGAAGAGACCGCCAGAAGAGGCCCTGAACCTTTCCCCGGGCCTGCTTCTCTACGTGCATCTGCTTCGAGTGTCCCCGGTAATGTGCTGGCAGCATGCGGCCGCCAATCCAACCAGTCTCAGGAAAATTCTACTGACGACACTTGACGGCATGTTCAAAGTCACGGTGGCATACAACAGGCGATGTGTGCATCACGAAAACCAATCTATTATGTTGTGTCCATATGTTTCTCCTAGAGAGCAGACAAGCGATGCCTGACGAATCTCGTGTGCCGCATTGCTCTGCCGTCGAGACCTCACTCAAACCCAGCGCCGTTATCGCTCAGAGCCTGAAATCCATGATTAATGACTGGGAAGAGACGAGAGTGACCTGTCGAACGCCCATGTCGCAGCAGAAAAAGCTCCCGTCATCGCGCCTCGTCTTAGCCCATGGCTGCGAACTGGCCCATCAAGTCCATGGCCGTGTCCTCATCCTCGACATGTACCTCCTCCCCACCAATAGCGTCCTCAGGCTGTGGTGATACTGAAACCTCCTCGTCGTCTTGCTGGTCCGTGGGGCTAGCAAAGATCTTGAACTCGTCTCCGCGATGGACCTCTCTTCCGCCTTCAATCTGCGTCGCGGGCTCCGCCTCATCGTCCGCGCGGCGAAAGGCGTGGATCTTCTTCGTGGTTGGCGCCGCTGCCTCAGGATTGATGGTGGGCTTAATGTTGACTTTGCCCGTGGCAATACGGCCCATGGTCCAGTGAAAGATCCACGGGAAGCTGATCAGGGGCATGGACTGGCGCTTGTGTTCCTCGTCCTCGTACTCCCCTGCCATGGCAGCATTGACCTCGTCCTGGGTTACTTTATACATTGCCGCCACGAACGGGGCAATTTGGTCGAAGCTCCTGCCGCCAACCTCCTTGTAGCATATATCGCGAAACCGTTGCTTCAGCACTGCGGACTCCCTGCCGATGTCTTCCTGTTGCTTGTATTCGCTACCGACGCGTGGTTTGGATAGCGCGAACCCGGTCCAGATCTCGAATTCGGTGTCAACATCGCGTTGACCCAAGAGGCGTCTCATGGCGGTGTCATACTGACTCTTGACCGCACGAGCTTTGGAGAGCAGGGCCTCTGAAAGCTCGAATCGGTCAAGAACTCTGCTGTCAAATTTCTTTTCGTAGAGAGGGTTAAATCCAACGTCTTGGATCATGTCGTACAGCTTTCCGAGTGTGGTTGACGAATGGTATGTACGACCATTCCTACTGCTCAGAAAATGCGGCCGATCCTTGGCGCTCAGCTCAGCTGGGAGCATTGCGGGAACACCAGTCTTGACGTAGTCGACAGCCTTCGAGTGCAGCGTTGCGAGTTGAAGACCTGCAGACCGTTAGCTACTGATACAACCATTTCTTCTGCACAATGCCTGGATAAACTTACATTTTTTGTCCTTGACGCCAAGCGCAGATTTATCGGCATGTGCCAAGTGCGCTGTCGCAATCAAGGCAAGACTGTCGTTCTGCATGTATCGAACAAAAAACTTTTGAAGGTCCTCGACCTTGACATCTCGTCGTAGGACTGGCGGTGTAGGTTGCGAGTAGTTCATTGGTGGTTCATGCCAGTCGTTCGGTATGAGTTCAGGGTTCCAGATGACGAAAAAGTCGTCGCCATCTAGATCTCCTCCAGACATCATGCTCGGGACATCACGATCGCCTGTCCGAGGAAATACCACCACGTTCCTCAGGTGATGAAGTCCAGGGACATCGACTGCCTCCACGACTCGGATATCACCTGGATGCAGGGATGGATTGCGTCCGACTAGGCAAAGACCTGTTACACAAGTGAAGTTGCCGCTACCACAGGGGCTCTCGATTTGCAAGAAAACTTGCGGGAGGTCATCAACCTTTTTGGTCTTCTTTCCCTCATTGGCGGTAGAGTAGCCTCGCAGAGTTCCCGTTTCGTCCAAGCACCCGAGAAGAAAAGCGCTCTCTTCGACAATGACGCGAGCTTTCTCCTTGAGCAACTTCATTGACCAGATTCTCCAAAGGTCCAAAATAGTCAGAACAAACGGCTCTTGGATCTCTGGGTCCACAAAGCCCCAACCGACGAGGTCCTTGATTGTCAGCGACGTCAAGTTCTCATCAATGTACTGACCCAGAAGGCTTGCGGCGGCAACTCGATCATTCATAGCCTTCTGGTAGTTCTTGATCTGTAACTGAGCAAGTCTCAGTATGGGTTCCCCTCGGACGCCCAGAGATGTGAGAACAGTAATCGTCTGCCTGTTCAATGTTGCGATGGAGTGTTGCGCATATTTGATGATCTCGAGCCCATTGAACTTTGCCTTGAACTTTTCCTGGGAGGGTCGAATGTGCACTTCTAGTCCCTTAGCATCGTCAGGCCAGACGGCGAGCATTCCCTTGCACCCACCCATGCGAAATTGGAAAGCAGAAGGCGCTATGTTAAAGTCTTCATCGCTCATCTCCTGAACGACCATCTTTGCCAGCAAATGTGATATTTTGCCGACGCCGTCGCTGAAGCAAAAGCCGTTCTTCTCAATGTCCTTGATCGGGACGATCTTCGGAACAGTGACGCCCCGTATCTCTCTCGTTGTCGAGAAGCATTGGCCAATACGCGCAGCGTACTTTGCTACGTTCTTGATGTGACTGAATTGGCCCATCCAGTCTCGGATCTGGTCGCATGAAAGGTGGTCGGTCGGACAGAAGTAGTAGACCGCACACTCTCTGATCTGGGAATTGCCGAACGCGAGAAACTCATAGTGACGGCTTCCAATGGTGATACCTCTGGATAAGGCTCGGTACACTCTGTCGAACAGGTCTTTTCCTGAATCGCTATATATCTTGCCGTTGTATAATTCGTCTGTGAATTGAACTCGAAGGAATCGATCCTGGTGCGTGCTGTATCTGCGAAGAACTCTGTTTGACGATTCTACACCCGGCGAGCTGTAATACGCCGTAGTTGGCGTTACAATAATCTTGCGAATCGTCGTGCAGTAGTGCGGCATCATCGGGTTAGGGAAGTAGAGGTTGGCCTCCTCATCATCGAAGATGTCCATTGGGTCCCAAACTCTTTTTCCCTGATCGGCGTAGTACTCGAGAGTCCATTTTGCTCGGTCCTTGTCGAGAGCTCGCAGTTGGCTCAAAAACTCAAGAGTTATGGAATATTCGGAGAAAACGCCACGGGAGATGCAAACCTCAAGCTGATAGTGAACTTGAAAATCCAAAGCTGGCGGGGCTTGGAGAGAGGATGCGAGTGTTTGCAACGATAGACTGGCGTCTGCCTTCGGAGGCATTATGGATCGGTACAGAGTGGCAAGCACAGCAGGACGGTGAGGTGCGAATGCAAAATCGTCTGAGGTGATGGTCTCGATGTTGAACGCATGCAGCGCTTCCAGAGCTTTATCGATAGGGTTGCTGCTGTTGTTGACGAGGAATCGAAAAGTTGTCCAGCGGCCAATGTCGATGAAGTCGGAGTCTTCAAATTCTGTCTGGAGGGTGACGGGGTAGGCGGCAGGCAAAGATCGATTTCTGAGAATAATAGCTCGCCGCTCCCACATGTCCAGAGGACCCCAAAAGGTTTTCCCCTCCGCTGTTTCTCTCAGACTCTCATCGTCCCTCTTTGTTCTGAAAATTGCCGGAAGCTCAAGTGGAATGATCACAGCGGTAGTTCCTTCCTCATGTCTGACGCGGAATAGCTTTGTAAGACGAGCAAAAGCAACAGTGCAGCGATAGTGGTGAAATCCGTCATCCTCCTCGATAGCTGGCTGGTCTTCGTTCGTGTTCTCGCCAGTCTGTTCCTCCTTGAGCGCCGTTTTTGGCATATCGAACGTAATGGTGAGCTGCTTCCTGCCGAGGTCAATGTCGACCCTCACGTTATCTTCAACTGACTTGTGAAGCATCATCTCATGCTCCCGGATCAATGAGCCAAAGTCCATCTGGCCAGCATTGAGGCTCATCCTGGTCTGCAACAAGATCTTTGGGTTCGCCGGGCTTTCTGTGAGGTCCTCGAACTTGATTTTCGGCATGAAAAGCGAAAGCGTAATGCGGGCGCGCTTCTCTCCATCGTATGTAAGGGCATAATTGACTTGTGCCCAGAAGGCAGTCTTGGGAGGCGGCTCGAAACGGACTTTCGCGAAGCCATTGCGCTTTCCGTCCTTATCCTCGCCTATCTCAAGCAATGTGATGTTGCCGTGCCTCGAAAAGGACTTATGTAGCTCTGCTAAGGTAACTGCAGAAGGCACTCGATGAAGCTTGATGGTGACCTCTGGCCAGGTACGCCAGGGCTCAGCTTCCATGTTCTTGGGTTTGATCACTGTGGATAAGGTTAGCGAAATAAGCCGAGGTAGAATTTACGAAAAACATGAAGCAGAGAGGATGACGAAAGTATTTATAAAGGGTGCGTGGGCGACACGAAGGCGGCTGCCCGGAGTAGCAGGCGAGATGAAGATGCGACCCTTCATGAAGCAGGAGCGGTGGTTATCGACACCATCTGATGTCTCGCTCTCTTGTGGCGATTGCGCCCTGAGATCGACTACGGAATGCGTGAAAAGAAACCTGTGCGATGTCTCGTACGCACCCAGAGGAACAGTCCCTGACGCAAGACCGTTGCTATCGTTCCTTGGTGGAAACACCATGTTTCCATTTCGTCTTGCTTCCTCCTCGCTGTTCTCGTGTTCATAGACCATGACAGAATCAGAGATGAAGGGGGCGAGAGAAGGAAAACAGCCGGAAAAGGAGAGCGGTAGGAAGAGGAGAGTGAGTAGCCGGAAAAGATAAAAACAGCCAGAAATGAAGAGCGCCAGAGACGAAGGTTACCACGAGTGATGAAGAACTGTAGATGTCGAAGGGAAATGTGGGCTGAGATGTGTCAGGACGATGGGTGAGCTGTAGCAAGAACGGGAAGGCGTCGACAGCAAGAAGCAGGTGAAGAAGGAAAGGCGGGTGGGTGCAATGGGTTTTGTTGGCAGGCACCTCTCTGCAGTTTGTAGCAAAACCAGCCAAATTCTTTGATGACCTCCATACCTAAGGTAGGTACCAAGGTAGATGAAAACACGCAAGTATCCGCCGGTAAGGCCTCTTGAGCCTCTTTCCCTCTTCTAGAACGGATAGGCTAACCCAGATCATGCGCTCGCATGCTGGTTGCCGAGTTGATCCACCTTCACCCTTCGATACCTTACCCGGGACCTTTCGGCAATTTTGGATTGCCATCAGAATTCTGCCCTTCATTATACTTCCAGCGAGACGAGCCCAACTGTCCACGATAGCGGCATTGAGTCTATCGACAGTGCGTCACATTGAAATCCAGGAAACTTTTCGCCAATCCCTTCTACCGCCTTTCTTCAACCATCACCACGACCACGCATTACGCATCTTCTTGTGCATCACGGGACCGGCAACCAGTTCAGAGAAGCCTTGCGAGTCGAACGGTCTCCGTCTCCAACCAATATGCAATTCGGGTTGACGACAATTCCAAACAACACCGCTGCTGGCGTCCCCGACATCCTGGCTAGTCAGGTCGAGACAGGAACGAGATGAGAGCCCATGAGGAACTCAGATTGTCTTCGACCCTTCAGGAATATCCATGATTTTTCCTGGGTTCAGGATCCATTTCGGATCGAGCGCTCGCTTGATTGACTTCATCACATCGAGCGTGTCAGGCCCAACTTCGAGGAGGAGCGACTCCTTTTTGCCCCATCCAATCGAGTGTTCGCCGGTACACGTTCCTTCCATCTCAATGGCGCGCTTCACCATGTTCTTGACGCACTTCTCGACCTTTTCTCTCTCCTCGGGAATTGTTCGGTTATAGATGATACTCTCGTGGAAGTTGCCGTCGCCGATGTGGCCAAGAATGCTAGCAAACAGTCCCATGTCGTCCATCTCCTTCTTGCTGACCTCAATCAAGTCAGCCAATCGGCTGAAGGGCACTGCAACATCTGTACTCCCTGCTAGAGTCAGTTCCAAAAAGTTCCGCGACTCCGATTGCTAACTCAATACTCACAAACTTCCTCGCCATCTTTTCGGAGCGCCAGCATCGACCAGAGCGACTCTTTCCTAGCAGACCACAGGAGCTTTTGCTCACGTTCATCCTTGGCGAACTCAAAGTTTCCGCCGTTGTGATTCTTGGTGATCCTCTGAACGAGACCAATATTCTCCTTGACGCCAGCCTTGGTGCCGGAAAATTTGAAGAAAAGTGTCGGAAGCTCCTTCCACACACGGGGGGCTGTTGCACCGCCCAAGTTTACAACCTTCATCTGGACCTCGTCCATGATTTCCATGGCAGCCACAGGAATGCCGTTTCGCATGACCTCGGCTGCCGCGGCAGCAGCGTCTCGAATACTCGGGAACGTCACGACTGCAACAGAGAAGTCCTCAGGAACGACAGTGAGCTTGAGGGTTGCTGGAATATCATCAGCCTGCTTTCCGCCAAGGGTAGATTGGCGGGTCAAGCACCTACCTTCCGTTACGATACCGAGAGTTCCCTCAGATCCAACAAAAAGGCCGTTCAGATTGTAGCCAGCCGAAGACTTGCGTGGCCTTCTCCTCGTCTTGACCACAGTGCCGTCGGACAACACTACCGTGAGGTTGATCACCCAATCCTTCATGGTGCCGTATCTGACGGCATTAGTTCCAGAGCAGTTGGTACCAATCATTCCGCCAATCTTTGCGCTTGGTCCTGGTCGAGCAATCAGCATTTGCTTCGGCAGCTATGTTTATCGACTCTCACCTGGATCGATGGGGAAAAAGAGACCACTCTCCATCTTCGCCAGTTTCTCGTTCAAATCCTGCCATCCAATACTGGGCTGTACCACAATATCCATGTCTTCCTTGTTAAAAGAGAGGATTCGGTCCATGAAGGCGAAGTCCACACTAATACCTCCGTACGGTGCTGAGAAATTACCTTCCAAGCTGGAACCTCCCGAGTAAGGGATGATGGGAATATGGTACTGGAAGCAAATACGGGCAATGGTCGATACTTGCTCTGTCGTTCGGGGGTAGGCAACAGCTACCGGAAGACCATCAGGGTTAGTCGACGACCATTCCGAATATCCATGGGCATGCAAGTCGTCCGGATCTGTAGAGATGATGTCTTCGCCGCCTAATTCTGTCCGTATGTCTTTCAGGGCCTACTCGACAGTCAAACCCCGCGAGCGCACTTCAACCAGAAAACCTACCTGCTCCATCTCGGCCAGGGTGGCGTACTTGATAGGTCCTACACTACCGAACGGCGAACCACCAACCACCGGGAAAAATCCCGAGGCCGCAGAAGTTTCCTTTCTCAAGCTGCCAAGTCCCCATCCAGCCGCACCAGCTGCCAAAGCAAAACCCCACACAGACTTCCCATTCCGACCAGCCTGCGATTTCGTGTTTGAACCTTCGGAGCTGCTTTCCTGTGTGCGCCGCCGGCCTGTCGTCGTCGAGAACCTTCGACCGGCCCGGAAGGTGGACCCAGCCAATCGGCCCCTCAAGCCATGGCTAAGAAGGGGCCGCGCAGAGTATTTTGCCGACATGCAGGGCTAAACGGAGGTAAATCCGGATTTTTGAAGGCGATGGATGTTATTGGTTCCAACCAGGGTCGAAGATTTGGTCAGAAACGACAGGGCTTCACCACAGCGTAGGCTGTGTCGGCGAAAATGGGCTGTATCGGCGTTGAATTTTGCTCCTTCGTCTCTGCTGGCCACAAACCTGAACCTGCAAATTTGCGTTTCAAGAACTTCATCAACTCATAGGGCCTTCAAGCAGTCGCAGCTTGAACTGTTCGGTTTCGTTGTGAGCTCCCGTGAGCAAGCAATTGTCGATCTGTGGTGGGTAGCTGAATTGCTCTACGAAACGACCCATGAGCCCGAGGAGAGAAGGAATGGGCGTGTTTATACCGAGAAACGAAGGCAATCAATCACCGTAAACCCTAGTTCAAAAACAATGTCGCAATCGACCATGGATAAAGCTAAGCGGCCAGGCGTTGGGGCAAGTGGATATTGTGGATGACGAAGGGGCCCGTCGACTTTAATAACGATGCCTCTGTTTCTGTGGAAGGATTGGAGAGCGTGACCACACAACAAGTATCTAAGAGTACCGCTTCCCACATTCGGAACGAGGTGCAGCCAGGGCGAAGGCTGTGTGTGGATGGAAAGTTACCTAGTACCCAATCAGGACGCTAGAGATGGACGACGTTGGCCAAATAGGTCAATAAGCCCAAAGACGGAGGGCTACAGTGACGAGAAGCCAGGACGTCGAACTAGCCCATGTGGTGGCCCCGAGTCGTCAGCGGGGGTGGGATGCTGGACTCGTTCACGATCAGCACCTGGGAATACCTTGGCTGCTAACACAAGACCAGCTAAGCTCTCCAGGTGGATCTCTGAAGCTGCCTTGTTGCTGGAGACGGACACAACAAAGCGGACAACATCGGGGATGGATCTGGGGCACAACCGACGGGAGCGGGGAAGGCGCCGAGGGTGAAACAACACGATGCTGAACCTCTTGATGATGGAATATTTGCCCGGACTTCGGAACGGCGGTGGCGAACGGATGGGTCATCTTGACTCGGAATATTTTGCTTCGTGCTACCTTCCAGCACTTTCTCCGGCTGAAGATGGATGACGGCCTCAACCCAACAATTCGGGAACAACAGGCAGGGGTATCGGAGTTGACGCGGGAAAAAAGCACAATCTTGCGTGCCGATAGGTCATCGAGAGCTGCCGAGAAGGGAGGACAAGAGAGCCCTTCGTCATGGACAACAGACCGACACCAGGTTCGAATGCAGGTGTGACCCCCGTTTCGTGGGGTGGCTTGGAACATGCGGATGGGGGGCAGCAACAACCTTCCAGAGTTATTCAACAGCAATGCGATTACCAACGGCATCCCCCCCTCACGGCCTCAGACCGACGTAATCAAGGCAAAAGCAACATGTAAAACTTGTTGGCGGATTGCCAAATACAGTCAAGAGACCAGGCACAAAATGTCGGCTCTCACTCTGTACGACGGTAAGACGGGCAAACAGTCCCAAATTCAGCCTTTGAACAACCACTGTCGCCCCCAGGACCCGCCAACGAAGTGACGAGGATGGAAGAAAAATTCAAGCCACTCCCATGACCAGAGACTCTAATCTTGGAGAGTGACAGGGTCAGCAACGCACTGAGTTCTGAAGAAACCCCCCGCGTCGGCCCTGTCGGTGTAGAGTTCCCTGTGGAGCTCGCCTGAGGGGTAATGGGCTACGCAGTACGGTGGACGCCGAAGACGCAGACCCCTTTGGAAGTTTGGCCTCCGGCCCTTTGAATAGCAACCAGTGCCGCATGCCGGCTGGGAGCTGACTGCTCTCACCATTTCAGGAGGGTGTCACTGCAGGTTCCTGCGTACTGCCGCGAAATCGCACTTGTTCAGTGGATCACGAGACGCCGGCGGACGCGGGTTGCTTTGGTTACGAGGCTCTTTTCCCGGCCAGCAACCAGCGCGGACGAGACTTGTTCATGGCTAGTCTAGTCACCTGTAGCTGGCCGTTCCCACTCACGATGCAGTCGGGAGTCCGTTTCCGATACCCAAGCCGACACGGAAATTTGCCGAGGGATAGAGAATACGCCCGCAGTTCTTGCAGGCTAGAGTGCCTGGCAGGATGAAAACCGATCGGTGTCGTTTACCAATGAATTCCGATGCCGTGTTCGCCGTCGACTGCCGTCCGTCATCACAGCCACCACCTTGATGCGGCCGCCAGCTTATGTCA
Organism: Colletotrichum sansevieriae; assembly: GCA_026260285.1. Classification (NCBI taxonomy): domain Eukaryota; kingdom Fungi; phylum Ascomycota; class Sordariomycetes; order Glomerellales; family Glomerellaceae; genus Colletotrichum; species Colletotrichum sansevieriae. The sequence continues at coordinate 15,833 of JAOQIF010000726.1, read as the reverse complement.
GTTTGCTGGTCAGCGAGTACCGTCGGTGAGACGGCTGCAGAGCCGATCAACCATGGCAACAGACGATTTCAAGAAGATACTTGTCGGCCTCGTATCAATACCAGAGCGTCAAGCAGCTTTTGAGGCATGCGCCATCGACTTAGGCGAATATGTGTGCGGGCACCTGCCTAAAGGATTTTCGTTGCATCAGTAGTTGCGCGCTCCCACGCTGCAACCCCTGCCATCTCTGCAACCTACATACCATCGATGAGATTTGATCATCGTTCTACTTGCTAGGCTGAACTCCGTGAGCTATACATCGGAGTCGCCCAAGGAGGTAAGCCGCAACTGCGTCGCTGTGGTGGAGCAGGTTTTCCAAGCTTGCCAATGAACTGTTGGGAAGGCCTGGTCCAACTCACAACAGGGCCTTACAGATTCCAGGCTGCCCCTCTATTGACTTGAATCCAGAGGTTTCCAACTGAGAGTATGGAATGTACGCGTGGCATGCTGATGGAGTTGTCGATACCAGTGGGAGCCTCCGAGTTGCGCCTCTGCAGTTGCTAGCCCAGTCCCCTCACCCTGTTACTAGGACCCCTGCTGAAAAATCAGCTTCAATTGACCCAAACGTTCTAGAACACAGGCTTGGTTGTCCACGTGCTGCGAATTTTGCGCGGTCTGACATCCTAAGAGCAGAAAGCACTCACGGATGAACGCTGATTGAGACAGACTACCTAACTACCAGTGGACGAAGATTGAGGCCTTAGGGTTTCCTGCAGATGAGGTTGCCCTCCTGACGATGCCTGACTGAAAGATACCATACCCAGTCCGAAGCACGTCGATTCGCCGCCTAGACAATTGGAGACTTTGGGTCTCTCCTGCGTGCTTATGAAAGGTTCTGTAACCGCGAATGTGAAAGTCGCAGTCGTCGTGACACAACAGGGTGAAGTACCCGCGTTTCCCTCCATTCATTTCACCAGGGGACGTTAAACAGCGCGGATGGTACAGCGGGGCTTAGGTGACCACGAACGCGGAGTGTTACGTCTTCACGACATTAGACAGCAGCGGTACCGTTGAGCTTTGTCTAGGAAACTCGAACTACTCTGCAGACATCCAAGGCGCTTTACTGTTCATGATGCTAGCGCTGCCGTGCGGTTATCACTTTTTTGTAACTTGACAAGTCTTGTTCTGCTAAGTGGAATGGTCTTGAAACGTAGAAACGGGGGGCTTGGAGTCTCGATGACGAGTAGAAATACCAACGGTGAAGAGGAGCTCCTGGGCCTGTATGGTCGAATTATCATGGCTATGCCGAGCAATACAATCCCAGCCACGACCGCAAGGAGCTCAGGATATCCTGCCTTCGTAGCCTTGGAGACCCACGTACAAGACGGGAAGATAATCCTCGAAACAACATGCCGAGCATAGCTGAGCAGTCCTACGGGCTGATATCGGTCTGGAATAAAGACAAAGACAATCCTTCCTCCCACATCCACAGACAAGCAAGTCGGCTGCCACCCTCTGCAAGACCTGCTCCTCCTACTCCTCATCCTCCTCCTGATCCCAGTAGGATCGCAGATCAGCTCGCCTCCCTCCAGGCACCGACCCAGCCTCACCGAGACAAAAGCACGTAAGCTAACTCCTTAACATTGTACTGTCAGAAATCACCTTTGTGCCGTAACACAGGGCCCGGACAGCCTCGATCCCTCAGCTCTCACGCGCTCACTTGGGACTGAGACTGGTCGTCAGCTCTCGCAGACAGAGGGTGGGTTGTACGTAATGGTAAGACTGGCAAGCCGTTTGCTGTGCCCATCCTTTTTCCAAATAGAAGGGAGAGGAAAAAACGTGGGGTTGGGATTTTCGCGGGGAAAGGGAACAGGCATGGCTGGGTCAGCATGCGTCATCAAGGCATGCAGCGAGTGAGGCACGAGACTGACTGGTGTGGATGGGCTCTTCTCAGAAGCTTGCTGCGGTTTTCCGTGGCCGAGCGGTCGCCTCCATTTGGGCGATGCGACGATGGCTATCCCAGCTTGGAATGGTGTTTAGGCAGAATTGTCGTCCGCAGCGAAAGGGTGAGGCTCGTCGGCGGTGAGCGTGGCTTGGGATTCCGAGTGTTCAGGGCAGGAGGTGGGCAGCGGCTGGATCGGTCACCAAATTTCAACCAAGTTGACTGCAAATTTTGAAGCAAGAAGCGGTCATTGCGAGGCTTGAATCGGGCGGTCTTCTCGGGTGTAAGTGCGTGTTGACCTGACATAAGAAACGTTCAGTTGGGTACCTGACGTCTTTTGGCTTCTGGTGAGACTCGTCGATAGCCTCGAGGACCCCCAAGACCAGTGACATCACGCTGGAACCGCTACAGTACCCGTTCATCACATGGCAGACATCACACAAAGGCATACAGGGAACTCAAACTTGGGCGGAAGAGTGACCTTCAATGGCTTGGTATTGGCCGCAATACAGTTATCTGCCGGGTAGTCAAAAGCCGACAACTTCTAAAATCAGCCCTAGACTCCGTAATTTTTTATCATGCTCAATCCCATTTGCCCGACCCAAATAACCGTTCCGTCCTCGGGAGAAAAAGACATCACGACGAAAGTGCGCACCGTGCCATCGCGGTTAGACGACGATACATGCACGCGACAGACTCACTCACAACCCTCCGACAGAAGAGAGCAGCCAGCTTAGTTGCCAGCGAGGTTCTGGGCGCGACGGCGGTCACGCTCCTCGGCGATGGTGAGCTTGACACCCTTGCCCTTGGGCAGGGAGATCCAGGGCTTCTCGGAGCCGATAACGAAGACGTTGGACTCGCGGGTGGCGAAGGTGTTGTCAATGGCGTCCTTAATGTGGACGATGTTGAAACCTCCATCGTGGCGCTCACGGTGGGTAATGACACCGACACGACCCATGTTGCGACCACCGGTGACCATGGCGATGGCGCCAGTGTCGAACTTGATGAAGTCCTGGATCTTGCCGGTCTTGAGGTCGATCTTGACGGTGTCGTTGACCTTGATGAGGGGGTCGGGGTAGCGGATGCTGTGAGGCGCGCGAAAGTCAGCACACGGGTTCGTTTGGGGTAGACATACCAGCCGTTGGATTTGTGGCAGCTTTTTCTCCCCAATCATTTCTCTCTTCGTGATCGGCCAATTTCCATTCTTTTGACGGTTTTGTTCTTTCGAGTTCCTCCCTTCCTTGGCAGAGCAAGTGAAGTCCCGAAGTCTTTTGACCATGGGGTGTCTGAACAGCAAAAGAACCGTCAAGAGGGTTTCATTTTGGGATAATAATCTCGATGATACGAAATCGACCAAAGCTTGATCCAACGGCTGAATGATGTCTGACAGAGACGATGAGGGCAACTCACGTTCTCGCATCGTGCGTGACCAAGAATGGGATTCCACCGCGACCGAGCTGGACGCGCTTGACCTTGCCGAGCTTGTACTCGGCCTCCTCGGCCTGGATACGGTGGACGGTGAAGCGGCCCTTGGTGTCGTAGATGAGGCGGAAGTTCTCGCCCGTCTTCTCGATGGTAATGACATCCATGAAGCCGGCGGGGAAGGTAATGTCGGTGCGGACCTTGCCGTCGACCTTGATGAGGCGCTGCATCATGATGGAGCGGGTCTCGCGGTAGTTGAGGGCGTACTTGAGACGGTTGCGCAGGAAGACGATGAGGGGCAGGCAGTCGCGAAGCTTGTGAGGACCGGCCGAGGGGCGGGGGGCGTAGGTTCCCGACAGCTTGTCGAGGAGCCAGTGCGAGGGCGCGCTAAGGCGCTTCTGGTGCTTCTTGCTGTTGAGGACATTGTCAGTCTCGGTGATCTATAATTGTGGTGTTTTTTTCTTCTTTTTCCACTTCGATCGAATCCGAATTTGGCAAACGCCTCGTCGGAGTCGAGTCGTCGCGACAATTCGTTCGACGCAACCGTATTCGAAGCAAAATGTATTGGGAGTATCAACTTACAGTCCCTTGCCCATCTTGTCTTGACTGCCGGTTAGTCTATGGGGGTATCTGGTCGGTGGGTGTGAGGTCGAAAATCTAGGATTCTCAAAGGCGCTGCCTGGGACGTGGAGTACTGGTTCGGCTTCCGAAATTTTTGTGAGGGTAGGTTTTTCGAACCCTACGCTGGGCGGGGCTTTGATAATCCGGTCCGTGACGGGGCTGTAAGCGATGTGGCCCGTGCTGAAGTGGCTTCAGTCGCCCCGTTCCTTTCCAGTGGGCCTCTTCAGGTTCGGGACGGGGAGACAACGGGCCCACTAAGAACGGCATCCCCTAGAAACGAGCTGCCCTGTGTGAGCGAAGCTTAGAGCTGGCTTCATCAGAAGCTGCCCAATATCTGACCGAACCTCGTTTGGCAAGAAATCATGAGAAGAATGGTCTGCATGTGCTCAAATCCCGGCATTCTGCTGCATCCATCTAACGACTGATGCTCTCTAGCACAAAGGTTCTCACACTCTATCCCAACAGCCCTGGAAGCCCAAAGCCAAAGCTAGCAGGGCCTTCCTCGTTCTTTTGCAGAAAAGACTGTAGTCCATCTAACCGTTTCCATTCCCATTTTCCCATCCTTGACTGCGAGGTATCTGATTATGCGCCATATCTCCGGATCGCCATTGCTGAAAGTCCAGTTTGGCACAAGTATTCCTTCAGAAAAGACCGTAGAGGCTGTGCAATTGCCTCGTCCCCCCATATACTCCACGCAAGCAAGAAAGACGCAGCACTTTTTTATCTAAATCAACGAGACCTTGAGCGATAAGGTCTCCAGAACTCCGATGAGCAGCTGGTTGGTACACGAGGCATGAGAGCCTTCTCCGATGGTATGTTCAGTTGACGGGAAGGGCTATCGAGGCTCGGGGACTCTGATCCCGTCGGAAACCTGTCTAGACCGCCTCCGGCCGCTAAGCACTTCAAGGTGATAGAGGATCAGGCGCCATGTCAGGCGCATACTGCCGCATAGGCAGACTGGCGACTTGTGAATCGTCCAGTAGTAGGCGCGAGATGTCCATCTCACCAACGCTGCCCATGAAGGCAGCAGTTGTGGTCTCGCCAAAGTCGAAGGCTTGCTGGACAGCGGGTGACTCCCCATTGTCAAGTACAGAGAGGGGCCATCTGGGTAAGTCTTCTTTGGAATTGGCTCTATTCAGCGCCGCCTCCATCGGCGGAGGTCTATTGGGCTGCAAGGTGTTGCTGATACTCATGCTGACCGACGGCTCGAGAGTATCATTGCCTCTGCCGTCCTCAATCTGAAATAGCCCCTTTTCGATCCTTTGGTATACACTCGGGTACTTGTTCCGCACTCTGTCCCTAAGGTCTGTGGGTTGTCGACCTGACAGACTGAAGCGTGGGTCCCGCTGGATCTTGGTCCACGCGGGCCCGTATTTGTCGAGACCTTCGAGGATTTGTTTGTCATCTTGGTCGGTAAAGGGTCGTCGTTCTCGTCGATGAGATTTCTTGAAAGGTCCGTGAATGCCCAGTTCAGCCAAGTCTTCAAGTTTCTTTCGGTGAGCGCGGCTCTTCTTGGCTCTTGGAATGCCATCCGAATCAAGTTGTCCTAGCTGAGCCGACTCGACAGAGGCAGGCTCCTCCTGGGCGATAAGGATGTTCTCGGAGTGAAGACCCGTTTTAGCCTTCGCCTTGGGCTCGGTAGGAGTGGTAGGAGGCGCTGCGATAGTCGCAATCTTGGTATCACTGTTCGACCGCCGCAGCTCATTCGGGCAACACGTGCGGAATCGATCCTTCAAGTCACCCGCAGTACGGTCGTTGAAGTTGAAGTCCGGGTCGGCGAGGATATCAGTCCACTTGCCCACGCCATGGCGATTGACACCAAGAAGCAGATGATTTGTCTCCGTTTCGGACCATTTCCGTCTCGGTTTCATGGCCTTCTTCCTTGTCTTGCCACTACCGGCTTTCGAATTCTTGGTTGCAGGGGGCTCTGGCTCGGGTAGTTTTTCAGCCTCCTTTTCCTCGGGAACGGGGGCATAATCCCGCAGCGGCTTAAGCTGATTCTCGGGTTCGTTGAAGTCTTTGGAGGCAATAGGAGGGAACAGAGCGGCGTCGGGAGGGGGTTCGTGAAGGCCATTGATGATGGGGGGCATAGTCGGCATGACTTGAGGTTGAATTGGCTTCTGTTTCTTGACCGGTTGGGGTAGTTGTACGAAATCGTCCTTGGTAGTAATTGTTCGATGTCTCTTCTTGTTGGTTGTGTCGTCTTTATTGTCAGGCACCTCGTCTAGAATCTTGCTGAGAGAAAAGGACGAGTCCGAGATATCTCGATCCTCGCCCATAAGCAGTCTAAGCTGCATGTACGCGGTGTTGGTGACGGTGCCTCTTTCGGTTGTAGCATCGTCATCCTTCCTCATGTCTCGGCCGGGGAAGCCGTCGTCGACCCCTCTAGAAGCGGCGAGCGGGGCTCCATGGTTGGTGGCGAGAGGTGGAGGCTTGTTTTTGTCCTCGCGATGAGAGGTGTCGGGTTCGAGGGGGAAGGGTCGCTCGGAAGGGCGGGAATATGCTAAGCGTAGCGGCGGCAGATCAGCGCGAGCGAGCTGAGGCGTGGTCGAATCGTTCAGCAGGTGGATGAGGCGTGGCTCGATGAAGGCCATCGTGGGCGAAAGGAGTCGGAGTGGGCATTTGGTTCGGAATTGATGTAGGAAACAACACAGGCGAAGAGGAGAAGGAGAGTACGACACGGGGGGAGGTTGTTGGGGGCGGATGGCGATGGCAAGGCGCAAGGCACAAGGCAAGATGGCGATGGCGATCGCGAGGAGAAGACGCGGGTTGCTGGGATGGGAATTTAGTTACCTTAGGTCTTGATAAAGGTGACTGGATAGGCCAAAGGGCGAAGTACAGAAAAATCAGCCTGCAGCTTTCCAGGCTTGGTCAAGCGGTAGTGTGAGTTACCACACCCAGCAGGGCACCTCCCAGTGGAGGTGGATTCGCCTGCAATGAATGGAAGTTCCACGTGAAGATTCCCCGCCAGGAAACCCGGCGACAGACACTACCTTACCCTACCTAGGTGCCTAGGTGAGGTACATTGGGTAGCGCGCGCAGTTGGACAGCGGTAGATTCTGCTACCTTCTGCAGTGAGCTGGGCCGTCCCAAGTAACTCGGATACCTAGAAGCCCATCATCAACCGGTCCAGGTCCAGGTACCGGTTTGCCTTGCACGTCATCACTGCGCGATAAGAACCCACGGATTAGCACCGGGCCCTACTTGTAGTCTGCGGCTTACAGCTGTCTTGAAGTTGTGGGTCTCGAACAAGGAACAGGAAGCATCTCACACGACTTTCGATGGCCTCGATCAAGCTGCCCGTTCCCAAGGTCCTTGGGCACCTAGGTGAGCACTAGGTAAGGTAGCATCAGCCGAGGAGGGGAGGTGAGGTGAGGTGGTAGGTGCCAAGAGGCAAAAGCAAGGGACCAGGGACTGCAGACCGCAGACCGGTGGTGGTCGGTGGATGTGGGAGTACCGACAGTGACTGCCAGTCAGTGACTGGAGACGCGGGCAGTCACTGAACGTCTCTTACCCGCTTCCAGGGCAAGGTTCGGGTCCAGTCCAGTACCTCAGGAGCTTACTGCGGTGCCTGACCTGGCAAAGTAGGCCGGGGCTCCTTGAGGAGACACGACGGGAGCCCAGACTCGTAGAAACATGATGTCTCTCCGTTATGTCCGCCTCCAGCTCCACCTGTGTCTCTGCCGCCCGCTCAGCTGCCGTGGTGGTGTCCACGTTCATCATCGAACAGTGAGCTCAACACTCAACCGCCTCAGTTGATTCTTGCCCAATCAACATCACAATTGGAACACCTAACTTCCGTTCCTCTCTAACCCGCTCCTACTGTCCCGAACTACCCGGAACTTTTGCTTCTGTCCACCGGCCTCGACTTGTTTCTAACCATTCCACCAAATTTTTCGGGTTGCACCGCATCTGAAGTACCTACCTACGTTCATCGAGACGTCCTGAGCTTCTCATACAATGGCCTCCGCACTCCCGACTTTTCCCAGACTGGTATTTACCGTCTTCGAACCCATATCCCTGTGCGTACAATCCTTCCGGACTGCTAGTTAGAGACGTCACAAGCTGATACAAATGTCTCGTAAGCGCCGCTGGCTTCCTTGGAGCCGTTATAGATCCAGATTGGTTTATATCCGAGCAGATTGCTACAGCCACGACATCCGGGCTGCCAGCTCCGGCCTCGGATAATGACCGTCTCGTCGCCCTCCAGCTGGGCAACATTTACCTACTCATGGCCATGGTCGGTCTCGCCGTACTGAATTCCACTAGCGAGCTGAAGGTGGTGAGGAGCTACCTCGTTGCCCTTTGGATCGCCGACCTCGGGCACATCTACGTGTGCTACCACGTTCTCGGTCTCGACCGCTTCGTGGATATTGCGAACTGGAATTCGATGACTTGGGGCAACGTGGGAGTGACGGTAAGTAAGACCCGAACTTCTCTTCTAAATGTCGCCATGCTAACAAACGAAGGCATTTCTCTGCTTGACTCGGTCTGCTTACCTGCTAGGGTGGTTCGGGCCAGATAGGCGAGCGAAAACACCGTCCAAGAAGCTGCAATAAACCAGCTCTCCCGGGCTTTTTTGGGCGATTTTCCAGGCGTTGTTTCAGTCTTCGGCCGGGGCTGACGTGCAAAGGAAGCCGATATCTTCTATCCGCAACGTTGCGCCGATCTAGGTGGCTGATCCTGCGCCCTGTCTGATCCTGATACTTGCTTGCCTCGTTGTAGTAAGGGATCATAGGCTTCTTCGTCGGCCATCGGAGACATGAAGGGGGGTTTGTCGAAAGTCAGACTCTGACCCGTGTCTCCTTTTTCATCGCATTGTATCCTATGGAGGGCATTTGTAGGATTTTTTTGTTCTGGCAGACGGCGGAATGGATTCCCTCCGTTGCGCAGATTTGAGGCGCTGCTGAGCAGCTTTAAGACAGTTTCTGAAGGGCCCAGCTTCATTGATCACAGTTCCCTGCAAAATCAATCAATCTCATAGTTAGTGTCACGCTAGCCCACAGGGCACTACATTATGTAAGCCTATACTACGATGTATAGATATATCCGCCCATCGGGCATATCGATAGTTAGTAATCTATCGCATTATATATATACTTAGGAGCACCCTTATAGTTAGTAGTATGATAAAAGTCGACCTAGCGGCCTTATTAGTAACTAATTTTTCGCTCGTATTGATAAAAAACTAGGTGAGGCTATTGCTAACTAATTATATTAGTTGAGTGTTATTATTAGTTGAGGTTGTAGCGTCTAACCGCCTTCTACCTCGTTATCTTACTTCTAACCTTACCTCTTCTAACCTTATCCCTCCTACTATATACCCTAACCATCTACCTATTAAATAACCTATTAAATCTATCGGGATTCGGACTACCTACCTCTATATATAATTAGACTACCCTATATAACCTATCGGACTTAGGAATTTTAGAAACTAGATATTATTTATCGATCTATATAGTAACTCGTAATATCTCCTCTGCTTCGCTAGAGAGTTAAGATCTCTATTAGTAACGGATAATAATATCGAAGTTATAATTATAATTATTATTATAGGCGACCTACTATTAAATATAACCCGATTTATAATACCCTACCTAGTTAAATAGAATATAATAAGAATATTTAAAGCCTTCCTTAAAAACTAGTATTATTAGGTAGTAATATACTAAAAATAACTAGAGCTAATTCTAACCGCTCTATCTAAACTACGACCTATATAGCTATTAACTATACCTAAAGAGGTATTTAAACTAACTAATAATCTTAATCGACTTAACCTCTATAGCTCCCTATAAGCTTACTAACTATACGACTATAAGAGTATAGCTAAAGGCCTAAACCAGGAAAGGCTAGAATATTGAAACGTAGGTATCCGTTATTATATTAAACTATTACTTAACCTTCTAAGTTTTCTACTTGCAGAGTTTTCTTTAAGGTATATTTATCCGCCCCTAACTTGCTAATATTTTGCTAATAGCATAGCTTTATATCCTATACCTGCTATTATTCCTTATAATTACCCCCCTTTCTAAAGCCTTAGTCCCTAAGGCATACTAGTAGGGTAATATAGCTCTATATCGCTAACTATAGGGCGATAGTTTAGCATCTTTATTATATTATTTGCTATTACTCCTTCCTACGCTAGATTTAAGCTACTATAGCGAATAATATATATATTGTTTTCTAGCGTTTTATTTATTTTTGAATTTTAAGTATTGCTATTATTTTTTAATTAGTTACTAATAGTTATATAACTATTTAGTAGTATATAGTTAGTAATTATTTAGCTTTATTACCTAGTAACGCTAATTATAAAAGGGCGTCTTCTTTTTGAGGTCTCTAACCTAGCTGAATTTTTCCCTCTTTATAATCCTTTTTTAACCTAGTAACCTCTCTTTCTTTTTAGCGCCTATTTTACAAGCTTTTGCTATAATTAATAATTTCTTTCTATTTCTTCTCTTTTCTACTTATCTTCTTCTGTAGCTTTTTGCTAATAGCTCTCTGCTATATCCTATATCGCGCGCATAGGTATAATACTCGCTAAATACCTATATAATCCTGAGATCCTCTCTAGTAACCTCACTAGTAATACTAATAATAGCTATCCTTACCTTAGCTATCTCTATAAGATATATTAAGATATTATTAACTTTTACTATATATATAGTAAGTATATATAGAAGTATATCTATTATAACTTTAATAAGAAAAAATACGCTACTATAAGTCTCCGCCTATTCGCTACCTCGTTGCTATATACTAACGCCTAGTAAGTCCCCTAGGAGCTTTAGGGCGTAGCCTAGATAACCTAGAATATATTCTACTAGATCTAAATTTAGGAGCGTGAGGGTATCCTAACCCCTCTTTATTTTTATTATATTCTCGCTTCGCTTAGTAACTATTTAGTAGTATAGAAGTATATTACTAAGCTTATCTATAATCCTAATACTAGTAGCAATAGCTATAATATAGAGCAGCTTTGACTCCAGGAGCTCGCCTCTATTTATAACTATCTAGCTCTTAATATCTTAGTTTATATAGGTTATTATTTGCTACTCCCTCGCTAACTATATCCCGCTAATAGTTAGTTCTGGGTTAATACCCTTTATAATAGTATCGATATGCTTTAGCGCCTAAACGCCGCCTAGCTGCTATATATTTATAATAATAATCCTATTATATACCTCTATAACGAGATCGATTATCTAATTAATAACCCTTTAATAAAGCTAGTCCCTAAGCGCCCTCATAAGTATAATATTAACTCTTTTCCTAAATTCAATAAGTTGCTTTAAGATAACCTCCTTAAGTATGCTTCTAATAATATTCCCTCCTGCTTTATTGCTATTACTAGTACTTGCCCTATCTCCTGCACCTTATACCTCTATACTCCTACTAAATATAGCTAAGAGAATAGCAATAATTTAGCAAAGAAGGCTAGAAGGGCTAAAAAGACTAAGGTTACTATTACTATATCTAATAATAGCTCTAGTAATAAGTCGGGTAGCGAGGTGGGTAGTGGTAGCTCTAGTGATAAGGTAGGTGGTAACTCTAGTAGTAAGTTAGCTAGTAGTCGGTCTGCAGGTAGCGATAATAGGGATGCTAGTAATACTAGCTTAGCAACTAGTCGCTATAGTACTGCTCGTGGTTATAGTAGTCTGGGTGCTCGCGCCTATAGCTATAGTTAGAAGTAAATAGCTAGTTATATTATTAGCTTTATCCTTTTTCTTTATAGGATAATACCCTTTTTTCACTATAATATTAGCAATAATTCGCTACTTAATATAATTAATATTCTACTTCTCAGTTTAGCTTCTATTCTATAGTCTTATAATTTATAATTAGCAACTTATTACCCTAACTTTAGCAATTAGTTATCCCACTTCTTATAAGACCTCCTATACTATCTATTAAACTTATAAATAGCCTCTTGCGTGTTCGCTAAATTCTCTATAAGCTCCTATATATTATATTCTATAGGCTATCCTACCTATATAACTAGATATTATATAATCTTACTAATACTTTGCTATATAACGATCTCTTCTACCTCCTATTCCTCTAGCTTATCCTTAAGCTCTAGGTATATGTGTAAGGGACTGGATACCCAGAGCGGAGAAACCGGAGACGTTTCAGCTAATATAGGCCGAGGGGATAGAGAGGCCTATAGGTCTAGGGCATAGAACCCTTATAGCGAAGACCTAGCAAATACTCGCTAAAGGCTAGAAATAAAGGATCTTAGAAAAAGTAAGTAAAAGTAATATAATAATACTAATCCTACCTTTTAGGTGCTTCTGCTATTAGTTTAACCTAACTATAGCTCTTAGCCCCTCGATACCTTTATAATTCTTTTGCTTCTACCCTGCTTTAAGAAGGTTAGTAATAATAATAGCACTATATACCCGAGCAACGCCTACTAATTAGGCTAAAGAACCTATATCTAATATTTACTAAGAGCAGAGTAAAATAGCCTATATAAACCTATATAAGGAAGCTAACCCTAGCGAGCGATTAGAGGATAATACGAGCTAATGAGGGGAGGTAAGAAGCTATGCTTTAAGCGAGGCTAGGGGCTCTAAAGAGAATGGGCTACTTATACTAAACGCTCGCTATATAGATAATAAGCATATACGGGAGAATAGGGAATATAAGACCCCTTCCTATAAACCGGATAGGCTAATAGGCTAGATATCTATAGCTATAGCTAACGGGCTAGCCTAAGCTAGAGGGCTAGATAAAGTAACTAGCTAAGTGCTAATATAATAGATTATAACTATAATAGCTAACTAGCAGGAGCTAATTGCTACTATATTAAGTAACTAAGCTCCTGCTAAGCGATCGCCTAAGGTTTATAAAAAACCCCCGAATTATAATATAGCGCGCCTTACTAGTAAATCTACTAGTATAATAAGAGAAAATTAGCTTATTATAGTTAAAGAGGCTTATAAGTACCGCCCTAGCTGCTCTAATAACTAGTATATCTAGTAAGCTTTAAGTATAATAGAGTATACCTTATAAATAGAATAGCGGAATTATTAGCAAATACTTATAAATAAATTAGGGAACTAGATAGACCCTAAATAGGAAGACTTCAGAATTTTTATAAAAAGGTAGCATATTATATCTGAGCTCTAAGAATAGAACTATTATAATACTTTAAGATAGTGCTATTAAAAGAATAATAAGAAACTAATTGCATATTAGGCTCGATAGGAGTCTATTAACTAAGCACTTAGCAAGCTAAGCATTAGTAATATAAAGGTGCACGCCTTCTTTTAGGGCTTTATTAGAACACTAAAGGATAAACTCTTTAAGTAGGATATTAACTATACTAATACGCATACTATCGCCCTATATATATAGAGATTATAGGAGATCATAGAAAGGAGATATAGGGGAACGTCCGCTAGCTATTCCAAGTTATATAAGCAACTATACTCAGGCTCTCTAGACCGCCCTTATAAGAGCGGCTTGTAACCCCCTAGGTTAATAGACTTAAGGGATCGCTACCTAGAGACCCCATCCTAGAACGACTACTCAGCAGATACTTATATAACGCCCGGCGCTAGTAGTATATCTACTAACTCCTAGGGATCCTAATATTATAACTATAAGAAGTATAGCTATATCTCCCCTAACTATACTAAACCCCGTGCGTAGCTAATAAGTAGTAATTAGAACCTAAACCTAAGATAGGGCGGGATAAGTATAATTATAATACCTAGCATAACTAATACTAAAGACTCGGGAAACGAGTAGGTATAGATATAACCCCGAGGGGTACTATGCTAGAAATCACCTTAGTTCTAGTAGGATAGATTATTAAAGGATAGGCGTTAGCACTCCGAGCGTCTAGCGAAGTTGAACTAGAGGTTAATATAGATACCTATATAGTAGTAGATATTATATAAGAAGACCTCGTAGAGAGGCTCTAACTAAAGGAGGCTATTAGTATTAGAACCCCTAAATTAGTAGATTTCTAGGGAAGGCCTATACCTATAAGCAAGGTCTATTAGTATCACAGTCTTCCTACTAGCCTGGGGCTATAGTAGGGGTCGCTAAGACTGCGAGTGAAACAAGGAAAAGAGCAATATAAGCGTGAATAATAATAAATAGTGCAATAGGCAATTATAGGTATATCGTAATATATTCTATAATAGCTGAGCCTTCTAAGCTTATCTACTAGAAGTCTCCTACTTAAAGGATAGGCGTTAAGCCTAACCGTGGTTACGTGGAATACTACGTAATAGCTAACTATATCACTAAAAGGCGTGTGATATATACCCCCTTTTTAAAAAGCAATTATCCCGATTACTATTACTATTAATCTAGGATATATATGCTTAATATTCCCTTTTCTCCCTCTTTATATCCTAATTACTAGAAATTACTATAGCATTATTAATTAGTCGTTACGCTAGTAGAGGAGTATATTAAACTTAGATATCTACTAGCGCTTAGTAGCGCTATTATTACTAGCGTTGCTCAGCGCGAGTTACTTATTACTAGTATGCTAGAAACCCTCGATTATAATATAGAGGTTTATAATCTTAGCGCGAAGGCTTGCGATCTCCTTAGTCTTAACTACGTTAATAGCTATGCGAATCTTATTAGCAACTGCCTGCTTAGACGCGCTATTATTCTTAAGTTTAGCGAGATGCTTACTAATAGCGTTAATATTAATAATATCTATATTAGCTATATTAGTCTCTATAGTATCGAGGCGAGGAAGGATTTCCTATCGGATGCTATTAATAATAATATTAATATTACCCTCAGCCTTATTAGCGAGGTCCTTAGCGTTTTTAGCATCCTTGCGAGCTAACGGGTCCATTATAGTAATATTACTAATATTAATAAGCGGGGCAATAGAAAGGAGGTTAATATAGTTTATCGCAATAAGGTTACTAGTAATAATTCTATTAGTATAACTATAGGCGTTATAAAAGTATATAGCGAGGACCTAGGTATAACTAGGGAGAAGCTTGCTATAAGCGTTATTATTAATATATATATTATACGCTTACTTAAGGGTATCTTAGATATATCTAATATAGAAGTTAGAAGATACGTTCTCAAAAGGCTCGATACTATCGAGGATTTTCTCAATCTCCTTAATAAGGATAGTATCGGGATAGTATAAAAAGGCGTTATTAATATAAGCCTTCACCTTATCGATCTACTAGCACTAGGCTATAGGGCTAGGGCAGCCCTTCTTAGGAGTCTTATGAGGGGTAGTAGCTACGGTTTTAGCTAGGGTAGGCTCCTCGACGTTAGTAATAGTACTAGTAATAACATAGACTAGCTTAGTAGCCTAGGTATCGTTATTCTAAACGTTATTAGCATTATTATTAATAACCTCTTCGCATTAGGTCTTAGTATCCGTAGTAAAGAAGTTCTTCTTAGCTGCCTATTTATCCTTCTTATAGTCCTTGCGAGACTTCTTCTTCTTAATAGTAGACTTATAAGTCTTAACCGGAGTGCTAAGGTTAATACTATAGTTACTAACCTAGTTATTACTAACTTAGTTATTACTACCTTAGCGCGGGGAGACGGGGTTAAGCACCTCGTTATTCTAGGGGTTAGCACCC
This sequence comes from Colletotrichum sansevieriae, assembly GCA_026260285.1. Classification (NCBI taxonomy): domain Eukaryota; kingdom Fungi; phylum Ascomycota; class Sordariomycetes; order Glomerellales; family Glomerellaceae; genus Colletotrichum; species Colletotrichum sansevieriae. The sequence continues at coordinate 272 of JAOQIF010000726.1, read as the reverse complement.
TTATCTTAGCTACTGCTATTATCAGATAGGTGAGAGGATAGGACCTCATAGTTATTAGCAACTTCCTTACCTTTAGAAGCTATTATCGCAATAGTATTAGTTAGGCTAGCATTCGGGAGGCTATATTTAGCGGGTTAGGATAATATTATTGCTTATTATAAGAGGTCTATTAAGTAATAATTAGTATATAGGAGAGAAATAAATAAATAAAAAGTATAGGTATACCTAAATAAAAGTAAGTAGGTATAGTAAATAGAAGGAAGGTATAGAAA
>JAOQIF010000725.1:0-44896 GCA_026260285.1 Colletotrichum sansevieriae | reverse complement strand
CTTCTTAGATTTATTAGGTTCAGACTTTATAATCTTTCCTTTATCCTTAAGTTTCTAATGAGAAGGAGCCTTATTAGGATTTAAGAAGAAATAGTCTTCAACCTTATGGTTCTTTAATTTGCAGTGAGTGCAAAAGAGTCCCTTAGTCTTTTTCTAAGGTTTCTTAGACTTATTAGTCTTATCCTTAGTATATAAGATAGTTAAAGAGATTTTTCTCTTTGCTTTATCAATAAGATTAGCAAAAAGAGACTTAATTGTGAAAGACTCTGAGTCGTTTCTTAGAGCTTGAGTAACGTTAGTTATAAAACCTTTATACTTATTATCCAGACTATTCAAAACCCAGGCTATTATAACTAGCTTAGGTAAAGCTATAGTCTTAAGGGCAAGAGTGTCTATAAGCTCTTTAACTTTATTAAGATATTCCTCCATAGAAGGAAAGTCTTCTAGAGTTATATTGAAGAACTCTTTGCAGGTTAAGTATTCTGAGGTAAAACCTATAGGCTCATAGAGCTCTTTAAGTTTAACCTAAGCTATAACGCCTATAAGAGAGTCTTTTATAACTCTTAATGGTGAATCTTCACATAGAAGCTTCATATATGCTAAGACCTTAAGATCTGCTTCCTTTTGGGGTGCAGTCCTAGGCTCTTCTATTAAACTAGCTTTTATATCCTTACTAATAAGTAGAGCCTCAAAGCGAGTTACCCATACTTAGTAGTTAAGACTGCCAGATAAACGGGGGATATGCTTCTCCATAGTTGAAGAGAAGTTATATAGACTAAGTAGTCTAACTAGTTGAGAAGAGATTCTTAACAACTATATAGAGTATATTACTCTATTATGAAGTAGTTCCTAATCTCTTTTAAAGAGAAAGGAAAAGGATAGGCCAATTCAGATAAATCTGAAGTAGTAGAAAGAGTTGGATCGTTGCAGAGTTGATCGTTGCAGAGTTGATCGTTGTAGAGTTGATCGTTGCAATCTTCTAAGTGGCTGGGCTCATAACCACTTAGAACGAAGGAGTGCAGGTAGACGACGTTGATGAGATAAATAGATTGTATTGTAGTGAATGATAATGATGATCTTGATAATAATAATGATGATCTATCTCTCTAGGTAGGGAAAAGTGACCATATATATAGTTATGAGGTAGGTAACTAACCTATCCTAGGCTTAGTTAACTATTTATAATAGCCTTTACTAGCCTGAAGGTAACCTTTCGGCAGTAGGCTTAACCTTTACTAGCCTGAAGGTAACCTTTCGGCAGTAGGCTTAACCTTTACTAGCCTGAAGGTAACCTTTCGGCAGTAGGCTTAACCTTTACTAGCCTAAAGGTAATATATCGGCAGTTACCTATCAACTGTTATTTGAATCTTCAGTTGAGAAACCTCTTTTATATGTAATTATTAGACGTATAGTCTAAGTATAGTAATATATAAATTCTTAAAAAAGATAATCCTTCTCATAAGATATTTAACCTATAGAGCAAAAGAATGGGTAATAGTCCTACTCTATATATTTTTCCTCTTAGACTAGGGAATTCTACGTTATATTATTAGTAACTAAGATCCTAAGTTTATCTCTATAATATAGTATATAATATTTAACGCCCTTAATATCAGGCTCCTCCTCTCAATAGCATACTACGCCTAGATAGATAGGCAGAGCGAAAGAATAAACTAGACTGCTAAGATCGCAATACGGTTCTATATATCTAAATCCCCTAATATATTATAGATATACGTACTACCTACCCTATAGTATAATCTTAATAACTCCCTATCTACTATAATTAGATAATTACTAAACGAGGTTATGCTTAGCTTTAAGCTACGAAGTATTCTTAATATAGTTATATAAACGAGCGCCCCGACTAAGAGCCTTACTATCCTTAGGGAGATATACTAGAAGGAGGTATTACTACTTATTAATATAGCGAACGCCTCGCGTAAGGAGAGATATAATAACTATTATATTAATATAACTTTTAACGAAGGGGATAAAGTCTAGATATAACTTAGTAAAGGATTCTACTTGCTAGGATAATATAATAGTAAATAGACCTCTAGATAGATAGGACCCTTCTAAATTAAGTATATTATTAGTCCTCTCGCCTATGAGGTAGATATTCCTAAGTACTAGCGGGTTTACCTAATCCTCTCTATAGCCTAGCTATATAAGCTAGCCTAGGGAGAAGACCTATTTAACTATAAGATTCCGCTACTAAAGCCTATTAAGGTTAATAGTAGTAAGGAGTGGGAACTTAACTATATTATTAAATAAAGAGTCTTATAGAGGAGTCGTGAACCTACTATTAAATACCTCGTCCGATAGAAGGGCTTTATAGCAAAAGATAATACCTAGGAATAAAGAGACTCCCTATTGCCTAATATAAATAATATTATTAATAAGTATAATACTAAATTCCCCCTTAACTAGGATACTAAAAGAGCTATAAGAAGGTGCGCACTTCATATATAACTAAATAGTTTTCCTATCCTTTTAATAAGATAAATATATATACCCTGAATTAATATTAGGATTGCAAATTTTCCCTTTATTATTACTATTTTTTGCTATTAACTACTCTTCCCTCGATCTCTCTATCTTATATCGAAATAAATAGGAAGGAGCAGAAGGTACTAACTTTTATACGCCTTCCTTACTAACCCTTATTATAAAAAATTTTTTTCCTTCTATACCTTCCTTCTATTTACTATATCTACCTACTTTTATTTAGGCATACCTATACTTTTTATTTATTTATTTCTCTCCTATATACTAATTATTACCCGATAGACCTCTTATAATAAGTAATAATATTATCCTAACCTGCTAAATATAGCCTCCTAAACGCTAGCCTAACTAATACTACTGCGATAATAGCTTCTAAAGGTAAGGAAGTTACTAATAACTACGAGGTCCTATCCTCTCACCTATCTAATAATAGTAGCAGCTAAAACGAGGGTACTAACCCCTAGAATAACGAGGTGCTTAACCCCGTCTCCCTATGCTAAGGTAGTAATAACTAAGGTAGTAATAACTAAGTTAGTAACTATAGTATTAACCTTAGCACTCCGGTTAAGACTTATAAGTCTGCTGCTAAGAAGAAGAAGTCCTGCAAGGACTATAAGAAGGGTAAATAGGCGGCTAAGAAGAACTTCTTCGCTATAGATACTAAAACCTAATACGAGGAGGTTATTAATAATAACGCTAATAATATTTAGAACGACGATACCTAGGCTACTAAGCTAGTCTACGTTATTGCTAATACTACTACTAATATTAAAGAGACTACCCTAGCTAAAACTGCAGCTATTACCCCTCGTAAGACTCCTAAGAAGGGCCGCCCTAGCCCTATAGCCTAGCGCTAGCAGATTAATAAGGCGAAGGCTTATATTAATAATACCTTTCTATACTACCCTAATACTATCCTTATTAAGGAGATTAAGAAAATCCTCGATAGTATTGAGCCTTCTAAGAATATATCTTCTAACCTCTATATTAGATATATCTAGGATACCCTTAAGCGAGCGTATAATATATATATTAATAATAACGCTTATAGCAAGCTTCTCCCTAGTTATGCCTAGGTCCTCGCTACGTATTTTTATAATACTTATAGTTATACTAATAGAATTATCGCTAGTAACCTTATTATAATAAACCGTATCGACCTCCTTTCTATCGCCCCGCTTATTAATATTAGTAATATTACTACTATAGACCTATTAGCCTATAAGGATGCTAAAAACGCAAAGGACCTTGCTAATAAGGCTAAGGGTAATATTAATACTATTATTAATAGCATCTAATAGGAAATCCTTCCTCGCCTTAATACCGTAGAGACTAATATAGCTAATATAGATACTATTAATATTAATACTATTAGCAAGCATCTCGCTAAACTTGAGAATAATAGCATATCTAAGCAAGTAGTTGCTAATAAGATTCGTATAGCTATTAACGTAGTTAAGACTAAGGAGATCGTAAGCCTTCACGCTAAGATTACAAACCTCTATACTATAATCGAGGGTCTCTAGCGCACTAGCGATAAGTAACTCGTACCGAGCGATGCTAGTAATAATAGCGCTACTAAGCACTAGCAGATATCTAAGTTTAATATACTCCTCTACTAGCATAACGCTTAATTAATAACGCTATAGTAATTTCTAGTAATTAGGATATAAAGAGGGAGAGAAGGGAATATTAAGCGTATATATCCTAGATCGATAGAGATAGCAATCGGGATAATTGCTTTTTAAAAAGGGGGTATATATTATATGCCTTTTAGTAATATAATTAGCTATTACATAGTATTCTATATAACTATAGTTAGGCTTAACGCTTATCCTTTAAGTAGGAGACTTCTAGTAGATAAGCTTAGAAGGCTCGGCTATTATAGAATATATTACGATATACCTATAATTGCTTATTACACTATTTATTATTATTCACGCTTGCATTGCTCTTTTCCTTGTTTTACTCGCAGTCTTAGCGACCCCTACTATAGCCCCAGGCTAGTAGGAAGACTGTGACACCGTACTTATTAGAAAGCTATACTCTATAAGGCTATTACTATCTAAAAAGAGGAGATTATAATAATAAAGAAGGGTAATAATAATAAGGGTTTGGGTCGGACTCCTAAGGTAATAAGTAGTTCTAGTATATATAGCGTTATTACTCTATCTCCCGCCCTAGTTTTATTTAGAATCCTAGTAGTTAGTATAAGTATACTTATACCTTATTTACTTATTAGTAATATAGCTACTTTAGTATGCTATATAGTTAATAATATTATTAATATATATTTACTAGAGGTATTACTACCCTTGTACTATCTTCTAATAGATTAGTATAAGTAAATACTCTAAGGTTGGGTAGTAGGAAATTAGCGTTTTAAAGCAGCCCTTTAGGGTAGATTATATTCTTATTCCTATAGGAGCGACTTTAGGCTCCCTAGCTAGTAGGCTATAAATTGATTAAAAATTAAGCGCGACTAGCCCTCCTATACTTATTTAGAGTATCCTATATTTAATATAATTATTCTCTATATGTCTTTTAAGTTAAGGAGTAAATAGAACTGTTTAAACTTTTTATAGTTAAGAACCTTTATAAAACTATTAGCTAGTATATTATTTATTAGTATATATTTTATATTAAGTAATCCTCTAGTATATTCTTATTATAGCTATATATTCTAAATATTAATATGCTATAGCTTAGTTCAGATCTATTCCTTTTTACTTATTATAAGATAAAGCATCTATTAATTATTATAATAAATCTTCTAAATATTACTAAGTTTAAGAGTAATATCCCTAAATAGCCTCTAAAGTATTATAATCTCCTTAGTAATATATTCAAGGCTTAGAAGCTCTATTACTACTATTAATGTTATAATTATAGTTTATTAAGTAGCTTTTTATTAAATTAGTCTTCTAAAGAGCGAGATTATATACCCTTAAGATAACCCCTATATCTCCTTACTATTTATAAATAAAGTATTACTAATAACTAGTAATACCTACCTACCTCCTAAGTTACTAAAGTATATTATAAGGTAATAAGTATAATATAAGTATTATATGACCTAGTTAGTAATAATATAGTAATAAGGAGTAGGGTTTATTAGGAATCTTAAGAGTAAGAAGTATATTAGCAATATTAAGTTAGATTATAATAATAGTATAGAGTATAGAGCTAATCTTCTGTTAGAAACTCTTTACCTCTAATATTATTATTATTATTTCACTCTTTAGAAGTAATAGGTTTAGAAGAGGGGTTATTAGCGCTCTTAAGTTGAGTAGGTTAAACTTCTTTATAACCCTCTTAATATACTAGTTATATAAAAAGTATATTTTTATATAGCTTAATTATAAATAACTCTAATTCTAAGATAGTACTTAATTAAGCCTTATTCCTTAAGCTTATATATCTTTTTTAAACTAATAATTACTCTCTATATTACTTTATTATAATTCTTATAAAAAGGAATAAAGAGGTTATTTATATAGAAAATAATAAGAACCTTCTTATTAGTTAATTAAAAGAGATATAAATCTTTACTTATAGGTATAAGGCCTAGGTATTTAAGAGTTAAGGAGAACTCCTTATACTAGAGTAATAATATATCCCTTAGCTTATAAAGCGTGTAGTATAGTTCTATATACTTTCTAGGCTATTTAAAGCTATCTAGTAGTTTATAAATAATAAGGTCTTTATTTAGGTCCTAAGAGGTATTTAGGAATGTATTTATAATATTAAATTATTTGACTTTAAGGTTAAATTATATAGTAATTACTATTACTACCCTAAAGGAATAAATAGCGAGGGTTATTATATAGGTCTATTTAAGGGGCGACGTTTCTACTAGCCGCTCTAAATATAAACCCTTACCTTACATTAATTATGAACGTTATCCTTATTAAACTTATAAGTAAATACTTACTTTAAAAGGATAGGTCTCTTTATTATTATTCCTTAATTAATAACACGCTATATATCTATTTATTATAATCTACTTATCTTAACCTTAGCTACTTCTTTCAAGCAAGTTTAGAGCGCCTATAGGAGGTTTAAAAGTTCCTTCTATAAGTATAGTAGTTTAGTAAGGTTATTAATAATAAGATATTTATAAATTATTATAGTTATATTAGTAGGCTTTATACTATAAATAGTATTATAAATATAGCTGTAGAGCATATAGTACCTTATACTAGCTTCTAAAAAGGCTTTCGACTAATTAGGTATAAAAGTTTTGAAAAAGCTAAATACCTGCTCCTATTCTATATAATATAAGAATAAAAACTAGTAACTAGAGCAGGGTTTACTTTCTATTATTCCTATTTATAGGTTACTAGGTAATATATTATATAATTACTAGCTTTAATAAGCTTAGCTATAGTCCTCTTAGTTATATACCTAGTCATACCTCTATTTAGTATTAACCCTCTCCTTATTATCCTAGTATAGCTATATTAATAGATTTAAGGGCCTCCTATCTAAAGGTTTATTTTTATTACTCTTACCTACTTTAGAAATATCTTATAAAGTAGGGAGTAGTTTAACTATAATATAGTTCTTAATCTATTCCCCTTTAGAATTAACTTCCCCTATAGCTTTATTTATATAGTTCGTTTCTAATATATATACTATATCTCCTACTCTATCTATTAGAGGTAGGCTTTTAACTAGCTCTAATATAGGATTAGGGGATAATAGCTACCCCCCTTTCTAGCTTACCTATCCCTTTAGAAGTTTTAAGATTCTTCTATTTAGAGACTAAGTTATAAGAAAGAGGGTTAGTACAAGTAACTATTTAGCTATAAGTATTAATATAGCTTTATCCTTATCTATAATGCCTAAGATCTAAAGCTTAAAGTCGACTTATAATATAAGTTCTTTAATCTCTTTTACTATATTATAAGTAATATCTTCTAGGATAGCCTCTTTTACCTCATCCTTTATATGGAAAGTCCGCTTATTAAATATTATATTCTATATAATAATAAATATTTATAATATAGGGATCCAGACCCTATATAGGTTATAGGCGTTTAGAATATATCCTACTAGGTATCTAATATATCCCTATAGTACTACCTTAAAGCTTCTCTTATTAATTCCTCTCTCTTATTCCCTCTTAAGGGAGTATATATAGTAGCCATAAGTATATATATATCCTTAGTAAGGGCGAAGGTTATAAGTTAGAGCTACTCTATTATTAGGTTACTACTAGCAAAAGTACTAATAGAACTACTCTTTTTTAATCTAAAATAGTGAATACTAGTTATAACGCTTAAGTAGGCTTATATTATAAAGTATTATTACTATTAATACTATCTTAGCCTATAGTTCTATAGTTAAGCTAGCTATAGTAAGTATCTTAATTATTTAAGTTATAACTTCCTAACTAGGTAATTCCCCTTGTTAGCACGGCTATGAAGGTTAAAAGAGAGGTAAATCGCCAATATAATAGAGATAAGTTTCAGGCAAAGAATAATGCAATAGAGTAATCTTTTTCATTTGTTGCATAACTTATGCTAATAGAGGGGAAAATATAGATATTCATAAGTATATGTTTCATAGATAAATACTATATCTAAAGCGTTAAAAAGCAAGGGGAAAAGGTAGGCATAAGTAGGCAGTAGTTTCGCTAGAGCCTCTTAGACGCTTAGGCACGCTTTATTTATATGAAACTTAGCGTGGTTTCGGCTATACGCATATCAGCGCTTTAATGCGCTTTGTTATATATATATAGCTAATAGCGCTTAGATATAGCATTTTATTTCGCCTTATTTGGCCTTATTTTACCTTGAAACTTTAACCTTTACTTTACTAAAGTATTTAGAATATATTAACCCTAGTTATATAACATCGAAGGGTACACCATTCGACGCGAAATTAAGAGTCGTATTCAAATATATACTTTATTCTACTATATTTCTTATATTCGTAGAGGTATAGCACTCTAAAGATAAAGTAGTAATGTAATAACGTTTATAGTAAAGTAATAACTTTTACTCTATTTCCTATACCCCTCTACTATTTAGTTCCTTTATAGATAGAGGGGTTATTTTAACCTCTATTCCTTCTATATAAGTCTAATCCTTATACCTTATATATCTTATAAGTTAAATTACTAACCTCTCGATATTTTATCTAAATTTATTAAGAGTTCCTTTTATTAAAATACTTATCACTTAAAGGTAAATAGAGCGAGTATAGCGCTACCTTAGGTCTTATTAATATATAGGAATATAAAGAGCTAGTTAGTATATTTATCCTTAATAATAAGGGGCTATTAGTTCTAGTTAAAGCCTTCTAAGTAGTTAAAGAGATCCTATATAATTCTATAGTAAGGATATATTACTTTATCTTCTAATATTTATCTTGAAATTACTTATTTAATATATATAACTATATAGTATCAGTACTATTGGCATATCGGGCCTTTAATCCTTACCCTCTAAGTATTATAGATAAGCTACGTAAGAGCGTTAGGGCTAAGGTAGCTTATTTAAAGGTACTAAAGTATTATATTATCGCTCCTATCTAGTAGTAATATAAAAGAGGTATACTTATATATTATAAGTATACATTTTATATTATTAATAAGAATATTAATGCTTTAGGGGATATACTTAGGAATAGAGTATAAGGAACGAGGCTTATATTTGAAGAAGGCGAGGTTCGCTTTCCTAATAACTTTCTTAACTATAACGCTATTCTTATAGGTTCTAAAACGAAGTATAGTTATACCCTAAGTACTAGATACTTAAATTCTAAAGTAGCGCCTTAGAAATAATATTAATTTAAAAGTTCTCTATATATCCTATATTATAGAGTATAAGGTCCTCTATATTATTACGTTTTAGGCTATTAAGAGTATTCTTAATAATATATATACTTTTTATAATAACTAGGTATAAGGCTATTCTAGAGTTAACCTATTCCTTATTATAATACTTAATTAATAAAGGGATAAGTAAGGACTTATTATTTACTAGATATACCCCTTTATAGTTATCTAGGATCGTGGATTTATATAATATATAAGGTTTTAAGTAGGGAGTTATAAAGATACTTAGGTACTCCTTATCTAAGTTAACTATATTATCCCTAAGCTTATTCAAGAGGGCTATATAAAAAGCGATTATTATTATATTAGTAGGGTAGCTTAGGGCTATATTAGATTTCTTAGATAAACCCTTATTCCCCCCCCCCCCTTATTATTTTAATAGTCCTTACCCTTATAGAGTATAGCGCGTAGCTAACCCTTATAAGTAAGTTTGATATAAAGATTAGCTTATTATAAGTTATGATTTAATTATTTATAGATCTAGGCTACTTATATATCTATTACTAATACATAGAGGCCTTTCTAGTAATATCTAATAAGAATAGCCTCTAAATAGTTGTAATTAATACTTAGCTATTAATAGCTCGACTTATATAATTACTATTTACTACTAGATAAGTTACTAGTTATAGGAATATTTAATAAGTTAGCCCTATTTATATAACTAGATAGTACTATAAAGATTATAGCGCTTTATCCTTATAATCTTAAGTAGAGTATATCCTTATGTAAAAAGTCCTTAAATATATTAGTATATTAGCTTATATTAGAGACTAGTATTCCTATTTATTCCTATTTAAAGATATTTATAATCTCTATGTTAGCTTAAGTAAATATAAAGTAATAACTTATTACTTAAAGAAAAGTTTTTAAAATAAGATTATTACTCGCCTTAGGGCGCTTAAGTTAGGTAGTATAGAAGTAAATACCCTTAAAATCCTTAATCTAGGTATTAGAGTTAATACTCCTATTTACCTATTCTAGGATAAGGTTATACTCCTCTTAAATAGTAATAAGAGTCTTAGATTTACTTAGAGTTTAAAAATATTTAAGATTAACAATAAGGCTATAAAGGTTTATATTCCCTTAAGCGAGGAGTTCTATATATATAAATATAATAATATTATAAGTAATAGTCTCCATAATTAGATAGTTAATTTACTTAAACTCTTAATCCTTATAGGTTTACTTAAACTCTTATATAGCGAGCGAATAAAAGTACTCTAGGTATTATTCCTATATACCTATAATATTCTTATCAATTATAACTAGGGTAGTTAGAGGCTAAAGGGCCTATAGTTTATTTATTATCTATATCCTAGTAGTAGGCTTAGGAGTAGTCCTAGTAATAATACTAAAAGTAAGATTAGCAGTAGCCTCTTCTAGAATCTCTTACTTAAGTAGAGCGATATATTAGTTATAAGTATCATTCTCTTATAAATACTAAATATTAATATCCTAGGTTTATTTAATAATATATATATTAAGAGTTAAGATTTCTAATAAGGTCTTACTTAGGTATAAGGGTCCTTTTAGGTTATCTAAGTTAATATACTCTTAAACTCTAGCTATTTAAGCTTCTACTTAGATTATAATATACTAAGTAATAAACTCCCTATATATAATTAAGTAGTATAATATTACTATAATATTAGTAGAAGATATTATAATTATTTAGGAATAGAGGGTTTAGACTAATAGAGGATAATATATATCAAGAAGGAAAGAAGAAATAGGAGAGAGGAAGTTTTTATAAGTACTTTTAGTAGTAAAAGCTTATTTTAAAATAGTTATTTAAAGGTTTAGTTAGAGCTAGGCTTATAATTATTAAGAAACGTCTTATAGGGCTATATTTATAGTTACTAAAGAGCTTATTTCATTATAACGAGAGTAGCTATAATATGATTACTTATAACTATGGTTAGAGGAACGACCTGGAAAAGAGTTACTCCGTAACTAACGTAGGTCACGTGCCGCGGTGGGAACGGACGATGCTGAAGGCATCACGACAGGAGCGAAACAGTTCAGACCTTGAATAACGTCAGAATCGTTATTACCCAACACGGTCTACCATGCACTGCAGATTACATGATTCCAGACCGGAGCAACCTGCTCAATCCGTCTTGCGCCGTTTGTGAGCCTCCTTCAACTTCCCGAAGTTGAACCACCCCCAGAACAGACGGTCCTGCAACGCAGTCAGACAATTCTATCCGTCCAATCCGATGGTATCTCGAAAGAAAGACATAATCATAGCCATATGGTGCGAAATGCCACCAAGTCCAGAACCCGAATGAAGGTCGAGGCATTTCCGCACCAGAACCACGCGGGGGGCGACATCATCAGGCTTTTCTCAACTACCCGACGAGCATAATCGAAGCGATCGGAGGCATCTTGAAACAGTTGATTTAGTGCTGAAGCCCATGGGCGAACATCTAGAAAGGAATGACCGCGCACATGTACGAAGGGGGAAAGGAAGGGGTTTAACCCACTGGGCTTTCTCTGAACATGCTGTTTAAAGTCTTCGGCAAGCGGAGAGAAGTAAGAGCCTGGTAGTACTGATCAGTTCAAAGGTCGCGTTTCTGAAATCGTTGAAACGCCGGACCTTCTGGAAGTTCTCTTCCCGCGTCGCTCTTCAGGATGTTCGTGCCCACTTCGACGGAGATGACCTGCCACGGTCGTCAACTCCCAGTCGTAACCTCGTGGAGGTATCAATCGCATACCGTAAGTACCTTGACGCTGAGGAAGTCAGTCACACAGGAAACGACTTGTTGAACAGCCAGCTTTGCGCGTCCGAGCGACTTACTCCAGAGGAGCCATCTCGACTCGTAGGGTATTGGACCAATGAGCGAGAGCCGCCTTGGTGGCATTGTAGGAAGCTGCGTCAGACTCTGCGTTAACAGGGTCATCTCAACATCGCACAAGGGAAAGAGGGCGGTTAGCTCACAGCCGTAAACGTAGGGAACGACGCCGCCGATGGAATCGATGTTGACGACGGTGCCCGAGGACCGGATCAACATGTCGTGGAGGTGACGCACCATACGCATCGGCCCAAAGACGTTCACGTCAAAAATGGTTTGGACACACCGAACATCGCTGTCGATGGCTGTCATGGTGTAGCCTAGACCGAGCCTGTCAAACCAGAAAGCAAACGAGCAGACGAATCTGAACAGAATCTCACATATTCCCCTGCATCACCAACGTGTAGATGATTAGCCAGGCTGCGACTTCCCTTTACGATTCGATGTTGATTAGAGGCATTGAACGTACGCATTGTTCACGAGAAAGTCCAGTTCTCCGCCGGTGACGTCGAGAAGGAAGTTCTTCAACGCGATTATGGACGGCTCCTGAGTGACGTCGAGGGGGAACCAAGTGATTCCGGCGCTCGATAAGTGCTCTCCGGACTCGGGCGGAAGCACAGTGGCTATGGCATGAATCCCGCGAGCGGTGAATTCGTGCGCCAAAGCCTCTCCAATGCCACCCGTGCCGCATCTATCGTCACCAAGGATGACATCTCGGTCAGTGCCAAGGCGGACGAAACGAAGGAAGGGGTGAGTGAAGTATACAGTACCCTGTGATGAGAGCGTATCTTTTCTCCCGATTCGGCATGGTGAAAGCCATGAGTACCCTGCCTGACTGTGAGTACGAGATGGCTGAGAAGCTGAGGACAGAAGCGTGGGGTACAACGACAACGACAACAACAACAGAAGCGTGGGGGGGAACAAGGTCGAGCCCGAGCTTGAACGCCCGGCGCCGGTGCCACATATATCTCAAATGCCACGATCGATACCAGATAAACCGGAGTGTGTGGCTGGTTTCCGTCGTGAGGTCCTGTCTCTCCGATGCTCCGGTGCCCCGGACATTGTCGCCAATCGTGGTTCGGAGGCAACCACCATGGGCCATGCCATGACAGCCTCGTGCATCCCGAGTCGGTTGAATAACTACCCGAGCCCTATTAAGCTCATCAGCAAGCTAACTTGTAACAGAAGAATGGATCTTGCAGTTTGTGAAAGCCTCTCAGCAATTGCAGTTACACTGGCCCGAGACAAGACGGAGTGTCGGAACGACAGCCTGGCCGTTACGTAGAACGGCGTAGCTACTGGGTGTCTTGACTATGCGCATGTTTACATGTAAGATCTTCTGCCTTTTTCTGGACCATCAACCCAATGGTTTCGTGCGACCTTCTCCATGTAGGTGCTGCTGTACATGCCGTCAGCCGGCCCCGGCCCCGGCCCGCAGCCGGCCTCGTCCTGTATCTGGTCATATTCGCCGCGGGATTAACCGCGTTGAACGAAGTGAGATTTTAGTCTTCAGCCTTCCGGCACTCAACATCGAGCCTCTATCTACACGCATTCGACCCGTGGGGGATGATGTTTCAAGCTGGTCGGGACGCCTTTGACCTCCAGGAAGTTGCGAAGAAGCTCTGAAGTTTACACCAAACACCTCAACTGCGTCTTGGTCGGTGGCTTCTGGCTCGGCGCTGAGCTGTTGCGCCGTATGCCGGCCAATCAAGGAGACATAGATATCGGATAGCAACTGGATGCCAACCGTATGTGAGCTTGCTTACTCAACTCCGAGCCGCATAGAAGGTACCCTACCTACATATGCGGTTGGTAGCCACGCAGCTGCGGTCATCGGTAAGCATGTCTCATTTGGTCTTCAGAGGAAGGGTGCCCAAGCGGATTGGATCTGCTTAGCCCTCTCTGTCGCCATAGGCATAGCCGGCAAGAGCCATTATGCACATTCCGAGATCATCTAAACCCTCCCTTCGCTGGCAGACCGTAGGTGCTCCAGCATGAGATCTCCAGCCATCTCACTGTGTAGACTTGCGATGTCCTTCACGGGAAGGCTCGAACATGTACGGTGTGGGCGGCACGCTGAGAGCTGCTGACGAAGGATTGAGATATCTTTAGCAAAGTGATGATGGGCCTGCAGTATAAGTACGCTCAGGATATTTCATCCATGGCCCTTGAAACTTTGAAGAACCAGACCATTGAAACCAACTTGGAGCAACATTTTTACGATTTGCAAGCAACCGCTCGTTGTTCTCAAAATAGCCCAGGGAACGATTGTCCCAGGCCAGGATACGGGTCACCCCGTCGAGAATGGCAACCTCGACGGAACTCGCATTGTCGCGGGAGACACGGATACCGGCAGCTCGTTTGAGACGCCCACGGATGATCCCACCTGTATTGTTGGCATGTGTGAGTAGACTGCGCTCCATCCTCGCGTCCTGGAAAGCCCAAAGGCTCCAGTCATGTCGTCGTCGCCGTCTAGCTGAACGCTTACGAATGTATGTGCATGCAGCATGCCGACTCCCGGGGCAGATTCGGTCGCCCTCGGGGCTATGGGACTTCATCGTGAACAAGATGACAGCCATGACGCCGGCCCACCCGCAGCGGTTCAACGTCAAGGGGTTCCACCACGCCCGGGCCGCCGGCAAGGCCGGGACGATCGCCGTGGAAGGCGGCTACTTTCTCCAGGAGGACGTCCGCCAGTTCGACAACGGATTCTTCGGCATCAACAACCTCGAGGCGACGTACATGGACCCGCAGCAGCGCAAGCTCTTGGAGGTGGTCTACGAGTGCCTCGAGGGCGCCGGGGTGACCCGCGAGCAGGTCTCGGGCACCAACACGGGCGTCTACGTCGCCAACTTCACGTCGGACTTCCAGGTCATGCAGGCCAAGGACCCGGACTACTACCACCGCTACCACCCTACGGGCTCGGGCCTGGCCATCATGTCCAACCGCGTGAACCACGTCTTCAACCTCCAGGGGCCCAGCATGGCCATCGACACGGCGTGCTCGTCATCCGTCTACGCCCTCCACCACGCGCTCGCGGCCATCGCCGCCGGCGACTGCGACCAGGCCATCGTCGCGGGCGCCAACCTGATCCAGGGCCCGGAGCAGCACATCGGCACGGCCAAGGGCGGGCTTCCTCTCGCCCACGTCGACCTGCCACACCTTCGACGTCTCGGCCGACGGCTACGGCCGCGGCGAGGCCGTCAACGCCATCCTCGTGAAGCGGCTCTCGGCCGCCCTGAGGGACGGGGACCACGTGCACGCCGTGGTGAGGGCGAGCGCGGTCAACGCCCACGGGACGACGCCGGGCATCACCCTCCCGGACGCGGGCCGGCAGGCCCAAGTGGTCCGCAGAGCCTACGACCGGGCCGGCCTCGACCCCGCTGATACGGACTACATCGAGTGCCACGGCACCGGCACGCCCGTGGGGGATCCCATCGAGGTCGACGGGCTCAGCCGCTGCTTCCGTCCGCGAGCCTCCGGGGCGCCCCCTATCCTGATCGGGTCGGTCAAGACGAATCTGGGCCACAGCGAGGCTGCCAGCGGCTTGACGTCCATCATCAAAGTCGCGCAAGCCCTGCAAAGGGGACTGATTCCGCCGACCCGAGGCGTGGTTAACGTGAACCCGAAGCGTGCGTTATCTTTTTTCATCTTCGTCCCCCCCACCCTCCCATATCCCTCTCCTTTTCCGGCGTTGTGCGTTACGTTGCCGACCTGTCGACCTTTTTCCCAGCTGACTAAATCGAAATCTAGTTGAACTCGAGGCCCGTTCCATGAAAATTGCAACCGAGGTCGAGAAATGGCCCAGGTGCGGGCTAGCATCAACTCACTCGGCTATGGCGGCGCCAACGGCCATATCATTCTGGAATCCCTCGACAGCTTCCTCGGGTCCGTGGACTCGACGAAGCCCCCGATCACAGCAGCTCTGCATGTGACCCCGGTCAACGGCATCACGCACGGCACTGCGGGAGCACTCAAAGAGAAGGAAGAGGCAAATGGAGAACAGGGCCGGAGACAAACGGGCCTGGTCGTCCTCCCGTTATCCGCTGCGTCCGAAAAGTCGCTAGAACAGCGGCTACAGCAGATTACCGACCTCGTTCACGCGCCTAACAGCAGCGTCCAGTCGATCAGAAACCTGGCACACACTCTTGGCCAGCGTACAGAGCACCTGGGCATCAAACGGGCGCTGACGGCCGCATGCAAGATGGTCCCAGGCCCGGGCCCAGGCAAGTTCGAGGTTGAACTTGTCGAGGGGCCGGGGCCTCAGACGGCGGCAGCAGCAGCAGCGCTGCCTTTCACTTTCGTCTTCACCGGCCAGGGCGCCCAGTATGCCGGGATGGGCAAGGAACTGCTGTCGAACGACGGGAACGACACGTTCCGCTCGACGATCCGCGAGCTGGACAACGTGCTGAAGGCACTGCCGCCGCAGTACGCGCCGGGGACGTGGACGCTGGAAGAGGCTCTTCTCGAGCCCCCGGCCACCAGCCGCGTGGGCGAGGTCACGCAGAGCCAGCCGCTGTGCACGGCGGTCCAGATCGGACTGGTCAGCATGCTGCGCGGCCGGGGCGTCGAGCCCGTGGCCACGACCGGCCACTCCTCGGGCGAGATCGCCGCCGCGTACGCCGCAGGCCTGCTCACGGCGTCCCAGGCCATCCTCGCGGCCTACTTCCGGGGCTACGCGGTCGGACAGCTGCGCGCGGACGAGCCGCGGAAGAGGGGCAGCATGATGGCCGCGGCGCTGTCCGTCGAGGCCGCCACCGCGCTCGTCGCCGACAAGGGGCTCGAGGCGCAGGTCCGGGTGGCTTGCGTGAACGCCCCCGAGAGCGTGACGCTCAGCGGCCAGGAGGGGAGCATCGACGTACTGGGCAGCGAGCTGCACGAGCAGGGCATCTTCCACCGCAAGCTGGAGACGGGCGGGCGCGCTTACCACTCGCACATGATGGCCGAGGTGGGCCAGCTGTACGAGGACCTGCTCAGGCCGCATTTCAAGGCCGCGTCTCGCGAGGGGCCGAAGACGGCGACGGCCCGGGTCCAGATGTTCTCCTCCGTGGGACTACTCGGCAGGCCTGCTCTGGAACGAGCCCAGGACGAGCGTCGAGCTGCGGAACCGCAAGCACCTGCGCCACGAGCTGCTCGCAATACTTGGACGGCCAGACGACGGTCCACTGCACCGGGAGCGTCCGCGTCCGCCGCGACGGCGCCGACGAAGCCGCGACGGTCGTCAAAGGCACGGTGTCGCCGATCGACCGGGACGGCCTCGATGTCTGGGCCATGGGGCTCTGGTACGACAGAACGTGTGAGGAGGGACTCTGCTTCGGGCCTCACTTCCAGTCTCTCACCAGCCTGGCGACGGACGGCAACCGCGTGAGCCCCAAGGCCGTCTCGGCGACGCGTCTCGTCCCCCCGGCGGCACGCGCGCAAGACGCGATGTCGCACTACCCCATCCACCCCATCGTCATCGACGCCTGCTTCCAGGGCGCCATCATGGGTGGCGGACCTGCGCGCCTGGCTGCCTGTCTTTGTCCCCGAGTGTCACATCAGGGTGGCCGCCGCGGCGGACATGGAAGGGTCCGAGTCAGAGTCGGAGCTGCTCGATATCCACACATTCACGCGCAGCACCGGCGTCGCCTCGCGTAGTATCGAATGCACTGCGCGGAGGCCGGGGCACGAACACGGGGCCCAGTCCGGCGCCGTGGTGATCGACATGAAGAACGTGCGGATGTCGCTCTACACCGCAGGAGGAAGGGACAATCTCAATATCGGGCAGAACGGTGCCGGCGACAGCCACAACGCCAACGTCTTCCAGCAGCGCCATCCCACCCTCCGCGTCCACTGGAAGCCCGACGTCTCGCGACTCCGAGTCGAGGCCAGGGCGGAGCTGCGGGCATACGTGGCCGACCACGTCGCTACGAGGCAGAGCTCCGGGGCTGACGACGTTGACGACGAGGGCCTGGCCGTCGTAGGAGCCGTCCTGGACCTGGTCGGGCACAGGAAGCCCAGGATGCGCGTCCTGGAGCTGGACGGCAGCTGCGGGTGCCACCAGAAACAGCTCCTGGCCGCGCTTGACCATGATTCGGCCTTCCCGCGCTGTCGGACGTGGCGGACCGCGAGCCCTGCGGACGACGAGACTGGGTTGGTCTTGGAGGAAGATGTAGAAGGGGGGGGGAGGCGACGAGCAGGGCCAGTTTGACGCAGTTATTATTTCTCGGGTAAGTGACGAACCCATATCCTTCCCATATCCTTCCCATTCATGTCGTTCTTCTTTCCCCTGAGCCCCCCTTCTTCACCCTTTCAACGCAACAGTCCAACTAAACACAGCCCAGACTGACCAAACCCGTCCGTGACAATCAGAAGTCCACTGCCAGGAAGGTCTGGCGAGATGCTGCCCGCACACAGCAGCTTATCTCACTTCTCGCCGAAGACGGCGTCTTGGTCACGCGCGAGACCGATGAAGCCGTAGTGGCCCTCAGGGCAGCCGGGCTTGCCGTGATGGACGTGGGCAAGCAGACCGTCCTCGTGGTGCCCCATGCAGTCTCGGTGGCGACGACACGAGCGGCCATGCAAGACAGGCGCGCGCTCATCATCGTGCGCGAAGAAGCGGGCGAGTCCGTTACCCAGCTAGCGCACGCCCTGTCCGCGCACTGCCAGCGACACTTCAACTCGACCGACGACGACGCCGCCAGAATCGTCTCCCTCGACCAGGTCGGTAAAGACGTCGTCGTCTCGGAGAGAGACGTGTGCATCTCCCTGCTGGAGACGGAACGAGAACTCCTTGCCACCATCAGCCCCGACGACCTGGACCGCTTGCGGCTCGTGACGGGCTCGGCCGCCGACCTCGTCTAGGTAACGGGAGCCGGGATGCTGTCCCATGCCCCGAAGCCCGACCTGACGCTGTCCAGCGGTCTCTCCCGCGCCTTAATAATGGAGCAGCCCGCCCTTCGCTTCGCCGTCCTGGACATCGGCGCCATCGAAACACATGGCGACATGGACGTCCTGGGCGGCATCTGCGAGAATATTGAGAGAGCCCTGTTCCGGACGAACACCAACGGCGACGCCGAGTTCATCCAAAAGGCCGGCCTGCTCTACGTCAGCCGCTTCGGACCCGACTGGGACATGAACGCCCTCTTCCGGCGCCGCCTCGTCCGCGGCGACCCAGACACCATACAAAAGATACCTCTGGCCAGGCTCGGACTCGCCAGGCTGTCCATCGGACTCGCCAGGCTGTCCATCGGACAGGTGGGCGTCACGGACACCATCCACTTCCAGCAGCTCTCGGAGCCGGCGGCGCCCCCGCCCAGCGGCTTCGTCGACGTCGACCTCAGGACCGTCAGCCTCAACGCCAAGGACATCTATAGCCTCAGCGGACGCGTTGACACGATCGAGGGCACGCTGGGCCTCGACTTTGGCGGCGTCGTCGCCGCCACGGCCGGGCCCGACGCCGACTCCGCGGGCCTGGCCGTCGGCGACCGCGTCGTGGTGTGGGCGCCGAATCACACCCGCACCACGGAGCGCGTGCCCGTCGGCTGCGTCCACAAGCTGCTGCCCGACGAGGACCTCGCCGTTGTGCCGGCGCTCCTAACCGTTCACGCCACCGTGCTGTACGCCCTCCGCGACCGCGCCCAGCTGCGCGCCAGCGAGTCCGTCCTCATCCACGCCGGCGCCGGCGCGTTCGGGATCGCGGCCATCGCGCACGCGCAGCGGATCGGCGCCGTCGTGTACACCACCGTCGGCTCCGAGGCCAAGAGGGAGTTCCTGGTCCGCGAGCTGGGCGTCCCATCGTCGCACATCTTCAGCTCGCGCGATGCGTCCTTCGTCGCCGACGTCGAGGCTGCCACGGGCGGTCGCGGCGTCAACGTCGTCGTCAACTCTCTCGTCGGCGACCTGCTCCATCATAGCTGGCTCTGTCTGGCAGACTTTGGCCGGTTCGTCGAGATTGGGAAGCGAGACCTGGCGGACGCCGGGCGCCTGGACATGGACGTCTTCCTGCGCGGCTGCACCTTTACCGCCTTCGACCTCTCGGAGCTGTTCTATGCCGAGGACAAGCACCACCGCGACAAGTGGAACTCCCTCATGGCCGAGGTTCTGCAGCTATACCGCGCCGGCACCATCCGCCCGGCGCCCATCACCAGCTTCGACGTGGCCGACATCGCCAAGGCGTACCGGCACTTCCACAACCGCGAGCGCGTCGGCAAGCTCGTCATCTCCCTGCAGGAGCCGCACCCCCCCAGTTCCGCACTTCGCTCGACCCCGACAAGGTGTACCTGCTCGTCGGATGCCTCGGCGGTTTGGGCTGGAGCGTCAGCCGGTGGATGGTGGCCCGCGGCGCGCGGCACTTTGTGTTCCTGGGCCGGTCCGGGTGCGACAAGCCCGTCGCGCGGCAGCTCGTCTCGCGCCTGCTTACCGCGGGCGCCAAGGTCGACGTGGTCCGCGGCGACGTTGTCCGGATGGCCGACGTCGAAGCCGCCGTGAGGGCATGCCGAGACACCGGCCTGCCCATCGGCGGCGTCGTCCAGGCGGCCATGGGACTCCACGAGGCTCTCTTCAGCCGCATGCCTCACTCGGCCTGGCACACGGGCATCCAGCCCAAGTGGGCTGGCACGTGGAACCTCAACAACGCCATCGGCGGCAGCCTCGACGACGCCCTTGACTTCTTCCTGTTGACATCCTCCATCTCCGGGTCCGTGGGCACCGCTACGGAAAGCAACTACTGCGCCGCCAACGGCTTCCTCGACGCGTTTGCGCGCTGGCGCCGCTCCCAAGGCAAGCCTGCCGTCACCGTGGGCCTCGGCATGATCTCCGAGGTGGGCTACCTGCACGAGAACCCGGACATCGAGGCCTTGTTGCTGCGCAAAGGCATCCAGCCCCTGAATGAAGACGAGTTTCTCCAGGTCATCGACATGGCCCTCACCACGCCCAGTTCTACCCCGGGTCGCCTCTCGGAGGACGAGGCCCGGACTGAACGTGCCGTTGCCGCCTCCATGGCCCTATCTCACATCCTCACGGGCCTGGAGCCCCTGAGCATGCGGAAGCTGCTCGCACAGGGCTTTGACGTCAGCAGCGGCACGATGCAGGACCCGCGCAACTCCATCCTGGCCGCGTCGTTGCAGGCGGAGCAAGACGCCAAGGACGCGAGGACCAGACGGTACGCGGGCGCTAACCCACTGGACCTGGTGACCGCCGCGCCGTGGCTGAGGGATGTGCCGGCCGGGGCGGCGGCCACGTTTACGCCCGTCGGCGACGCGGCTTCGCTGGGCGACGCGGTACTGCGCCTCGTCACCAAGCGCTTCTCGAACCTGATCCTCATGCCGCTGGAGCAGGTCGATGACCGCAAGCCCCTGCCCCAGTTCGGCGTCGACGGCATGGTCGCCGCCGAGTTCCGCACCTGGTTCTGGAACACCTTTGAGGTCGACGTGTCGTTTCTGGATATCATGAGCCCGCAGAAGTCGCTGAGGATCCTGGCCGAGTTTGTAGAGGAGACGCTAGTTAAGAGCTGGAAGATTTGACTGCCCTGGGGTTATATGTTATTCGTGGGATATTTCCCCCCTTCCGAATAAAGAAACAAAACTATTAGAATTAAATTATAAAGTTAGAAGGCTTATGAGATAAAGGAACCCATAATACTGAAAGAATAGCGGGTGTGATAGCCAACTCACGCAACTCAACGCTCTCGTGATGGGGGAGATTATGGATTTTCTGTGAACGGTTGCGAGCTCACACATAACATACCTCGCGCAGCATGACAGATGATGACGGGACTACAGACCTTATTATCAAAGAAAACGACTTGAACATACTTCTCAACTTGAATTTGCCTGTGTTGACCGCTGTGTGCCTCTGTTTCGTTTGAAAAACTGGCATTTTGACTCTACTGGACGCGCTACAACCAACACAACCAATGTAAATGATTGACCCTTGAATCCTTCGAAGGGGGCTTCCTAGATGGAGTACTTCAGGAAGCGGGCCAGCTCCGGCGTCCAGCTGCGCTTCGGGTCGTCCAGGGCTAGGCCGTGGCCGTGCGACCCGTCGGGGAGCATGAGCACCTGGGTCGGCCTCTTGTGCTTGGCCATGACCTCGGCGAACGTGAGCGTCTTCTCCACGGGGACGCTGCGGTCGTTGAGCGCATGGAACAGGAACGTCGGCGGCGTCGCCTCCGAGACGAGGTTCTGCGCCCACAGCGCGCCCAGCGTCTCTGCGTCCGCGCCCGCGACCGCGCCCACGAGGTTGTCCCGCGAGCCGGCGTGCGTGTATTCGCCCTCTGTAGGAGTTCTTTCATAATCATAGATTGCAATGATAGCCGCGATATTTTTCTTCGCCATATTTGCATAAATGTCGGACGATTTCCACTCCGTAGTATCAATGTAAAAACGCTTCTCGCTTCATGAGACTCGTCGTCAAATACTTGCTGGGGCTAGATAAACCTAGTCTCGGCATGTCCAGATCAACCACCATGAGCACATCCCTGATTGTCAACTTTTACCCCTCAATAGCCAGCTGGTCGCGGTCGCGGTCGCGGTCTCTGTGGTGTCGGTGATGGTGGTAGTCGTCTCGCCGCTTCAGATCCTCGTCATCATCGTCATCTCTTCGATGTCGGCGGTGACGTTCCCGATCTCGTTCCTCGTCGTAACGATCATCATCACCATCATCTCTCTTGTGATGTCGGTAATGTCGCCGTCTTTCTTCGTCGTCGACGTCACGATCCCGACCTCTATCATAGTCCCGGTCACGGTCACCGCGGTCTTTTCCTGCCTCTTCACGTCTCCGCTCTACATGCTGATTAGTATCCTGGACACCAAAGCTAGATCATCCGAACGTACCTCTCAAGACCTGAGTAGCAGCAGCGTATGCCTGGATCTCCTCCTTACTCAAAACCCGGAGAACTATGACAAAGTCATCGCGAACCTCGAACCTCTCTTTACCAACGGTCAGGGCTTCGGGGTTGACGACCTTGCGGCTTATCTTGGTCCATCGAGCGCCAGGAGGAACCTCCTTCAGCTTCTTGTCGTCCTTGTGGGGCGCGACGCCTTCGCGAACCGGATTGTCTTCCTCCGGAAACTTGCTAGGGGCCTTCAGGATGCCCTTGAGAGGTTTCGCTTCCGATTTATCGCGAGGGGGCGAAACAACGCGAACCTGCTTTTCCTCACCGTGGGGCGGTGTTGTGTCACGCCCGCGAGATACGTCATTTGTCGACACGATTGCTGAATCGGTCGAAGGCATCGACACTGGCGATACCCTTCTTGGTAGCGGTTCCCTCTTCGGAGAGGTTTCACGCTCCTTCGTCTCTCTGATGGGGAGATCAGCGTAGGTCTGTCGGTCAGATCGATCCTCCTTGTCGAAACGTTCAGATCTCTCCGTTCGCTCCGGTCTGTCATATCTTTCCTCGTATCTTTCTGAGCGCCCAGGACGTTCCAAACGATCAGACCTCTCAACGGGGATTGGGACCTTCTCCTTCTTTTCATCTTTCCAGGCTGCTAATTGTTCCTTCAACTCCCGGATATCATTCGTGTTTGTGGGGTTGAAGCCGATGGATTGACGAACAGGCCGCCTCATCCTCTTAGTCTCGTCGTCAGGAGAGCCGTCCCGCTGTGAGGGCGGTGTGCTGTCACCGGTGAGTCTAGCTTCGGCATCACGACGGCTCCGATCACGATCCCTCTCACGAACATCCGCGTCCGGGTCGGTCTGAGCCCTGCGAGTTTCGACAATTACGGGCGCTCGGTCTCTTGGGTCTCTTGACTCGTCCCTATGCTTATATCTTTCACTGGAACGGGCTCCCGAGTCTTCTTCATCGCTGCGACGCCGCGATTCCCTTTCAAGCTTTTCCGGTCTATCAGATCGCTCATCTTTCTCCTTCGCCGCTGACTGGCCAAGACCAATAGCTGTGGCAGCAAGACCAAGCCCAGCAGTGACTTTGTCGCGGAATCGCTTCTTCTCAGAATCATCCTCTGTAGCCGTGCTGGTACGTCTTGGGTGCCTGTCCCTTTCGGCCTCTAGTCTTGCTGACTCACGCTTCGAACGAGACTCATCGTCCGAGCCTCTCTTTGTGTCAGGGGGTGATGTCCGATGCCCCGTACGAGACTCTGGACGATGTCCACTTCGAGACTCGGGTCGATA
Source organism: Colletotrichum sansevieriae (assembly GCA_026260285.1). Lineage (NCBI taxonomy): Eukaryota > Fungi > Ascomycota > Sordariomycetes > Glomerellales > Glomerellaceae > Colletotrichum > Colletotrichum sansevieriae. Next base: position 20,632 of record JAOQIF010000725.1, on the reverse strand, counting down.
CCCCGTGCGGGAGTCAGGTCGGTATCCGTTTAGAGACTCGGAGCGGATATCTCGACGTTGGTCTCTCCGATCATCGACGTCACCACCAACCGGGGCTGAGTCAGTACGGATACCGAATCCACGTGTTGCCACCGCTTCATCGTGGAAGTAGTCACCGGTGCCGTAGACGGGGTCATATTTGCGATCCTCTCTCGCTTGTCGTTGAGCGCGATCATCCTCCCGACTGCGGTAGTAATCCTCGTGATGGCTTGACCGCGGAGCAGCACCATCGTTGTAAACGGACACAGGCCGTCGAGACGAGGTAGCACCGGCCATGGATGCTCCAGGTACGGAAGTGACAGCCACATCCAGAGAGGAGGGAACACCCACAGAACGTCTATCTTTGGGGCTCGGAGGGACTACCATGTGAGCTGGAGCCGCAGGCACAGCGGGCGGGATCGAGCCCTGGGTTGGGTCGTAGACGTTGGAGGTCGATCTATTGATCTTGTCCAGACCCCATGTGGTGGGAGGGGGACCACCGCGTCGCCCACTTTCGTTGTAAGGCCGATTAGCAGACTCCGTGGTAGTTACGTTGACGCTTGGTCGGTAATAGCCACGATCAACACTCTCTCGTCTACGAGACCTCGAGGGCGGGCGTGAATGGTCCAAGTCGTAGCGAGCGAGGTCGCTAGGCGTGGTATATTCGTATCCGTCAGTAGCCCCATAGTCAATCGGAGCATTTCCCTGGCGATTGCTGTTGGCGTAGATGGTGGACGACCTCGCTGGACGGTATGCGTCGTGTCGAGGATCGATGGTTCGTTCACGCAAGCGGGTGAACTCTTCGTTATCCATTGTTGCGCTGTAAGAACCGCCGCGGTGGTGACTCCGTGAACGTATCGAAGATGCGGGCTGGGTGTAAAATGACGTATCACTGGATCGATAATCGTCTCGAGTCGGACTGGAATGTCTGTTGCTCGAAGAGTGGTGGGATGAGCTCGACTGTGGTGTTCTTGTCGTCGTGGTAACAATGACAGGCCGAGGCGAGTTCGAATCGAGCGTTGAGGAACGGCGATTCCGGCTCACATCTCTCAGACTCGCCCCGCGCGCTAGAGGATCATTCTTCGTGACGGCATAGGTGGTAGTAGTGGTCGGCGTAGTGGTCGAGTGTGAGTGGTGGTGACCCCTTGACGTAGATGATCCATTTGATGCGTATCTGGAAGACGTAGGCATTACATGGATGTCGCCTCCATACATAGAGCTGTAGCCGATGCTTGTAGGCAAAGACGCCCTCGCCGGATTGTAAGTTGGCGATCGCGGGCGAGTCCCGGTGTAGCGTGAGGAAGAGTAGCGGGGATCCATGGTGATGTGCTGGCAATGACTTGTCAGCGCTACCAGACGGACTATGATCTAATCGTCGCCTTCAGTCTTCTCGCCAAGTCAAGTGCCCGTCAAAAGGCGTAGTATTAGGAGAGATCAGTAGCCGTAAGACGGCGCGATTAGGAAAAATGACCAAAGTTGACCGCCGGAATGGGTTGAGTGCTGATTAGAACGCGCTGAAGCCGAGCGGACGTGGCGGAAAGACGCTCAGCGAACCCACGTGAGGATTCCGCCCTAGTTTTTTTTTTTTTTCCCTTCTTTCCACTTTTCCTCGCTTTGACGTTGAGGTAGGTGCTTTGGCGTTTGGAGGCTTGTTACTAGTACGGTGGTTGTGATGTCTCACTTTCTTCGCTGGATTTCCGGGCAGACAATGGGACGAGGTTTTGTTCTCTTTGTCTCTTTTTCTTCTTGGGAAAGTCGAAGAGGGAGGGAGGGGAGGGGCACGGGTGAGATGCCCACCTCACCGAAATGGAGTCGGGTGTAGTGTGGATTCTTGGGTGGCAGAAGATGGCGGGGTTCTTCCTCAGCTTGGTTAAATTCAGTTGCGTTCTCTTCGTTCAGTCTGAGACTGGAGACCCCGGTCGGTCCAGCGCTGAGCTGGGTGACTGGGTCAGGTCGGGTTCCAGTCAAGTCAGGCCAGCGAGCAAGAGCTGATCGGGCTCGGTTGGGTGGACGCGGTCGTCAGATCGCCGTGGACTAAGGTGGAAATCTTTACTGCATGCACCTGCAGCGCCGTGTAAAAGAGGGGCGAGTCAGCCTGCTAAGGTAGCGAAAAGGAATACTCAAGAGTGGGCGGGCATGGGCGCAAAAATAGGACGAATAAATCCATGCATACTTTCCATACCACAGTTCCAGGCAGAATGGTAGCCGGGCTGAGAATGGAATATGTGCATTGAACATGTGTAGAAGATAGATGAGGGATTTGGGGAGACTGGATGGCATGAAGAAGGAAGACTCACCGGATATCGAGGGACGAGAATAACGTCACTGAGGTGTCTGACAGGCCAGAAAAATCGAAGGAGACGGGGGCGAAATTTGGGCGACAATCGAGCATTACAACGTCGATTATCTCGCCAGGGCGGTTATCCTGGGCGCAATGACGGAGACAGGAGGTGTTAATGGTCCAGGGACAAGTTGAGTTCGGGTACGTACAATATACCCCCTGAAAGTTTGTTAGCGTGTGACTTTGCCCTTGCTAGCATTCGAGGGGTTAGCTAGGGTAAACCACTAACAATTTCTGATCGCTACAGCTCAATCGGGCAAATCCTGGGGCAGTGGGGATGTCCAACTGTTACAAACATCCAGGGCCCCTATTGTACTGCATAGTACATAGGAATATTCGTAAGGCGGAACAGAGAAATGTCAGAGACGGAGGCAATCGACAAACGAGCAATGTGACTGGTCGATTGCCTGAAGGGTGAGTCTGTGTTCCACTGTGTTCGGGGTGTCGCCCTGTGCGTGTCGGTCCGTTCGAGGCCAGGTACGGTACGTCGAGGAACGTCGAACGGGAGCTGGGAGGTGCCGCGAACCAAGGACTTGGTTGATAAGGCCAAGGATGCCGCTGGTTGGATGTTGTAGTCGACAAAGGTCTGTTCCTCCATCAGGGGTTTTCGGAAGATGGCGAGGGGACCGCGGTTATCCGGGACTGTGGTTATCCGGAGCTGACGACGGGCAAATGCTTTCCTCCGCAACAAGGCTGCATGTACAACAAGAACCGTCTTGTCGTCAGTCAGGTGCTGACCTTGCTGCATGCGAATTGCCCAACCAAGTACCTGCATGTAGACCGCGAACCGTCTATAGGTAGCTGTACCCCGGCCAAGCTGACAAGCTGGGATGTCGAGCTTGGAGAACGTGCGCTAACGTCAATGCAAATGCGGCGACGTAGACGTTCCGTCAACTACTGAAAAGCCGACAGGCTGGCGCTGCACCAGTCTGTGTTTTGGCCGTTCCTTTCAGGGACATAAGTGCCCAGCTAGGCTGGCGGACCTCCAAACGCGAAGGCTAGTCGAATTCGCCCTGGAGGAGCCGGTCAGAGTGTTTGCAAATAACGCTTGCTTGCCTGGCTAGAGCCGTTTCGTCTCAGTAGTGTGAAGGGTTCCTGAGAAGTTCGGATGACGAGAAAATTGGGCGTCAGATAAAAGGGAAATGTGTGATTCAGAGTCTTTTCTCGGCGCCAGGTTTCGGTTCCTAAAAGCCTTCTTACTGTTCCTGCGATATTCTTCTCATGAAAGGTTTGTCTGGTTCGTTCCTGAGGCTAATTCGATCGAGTGAGATGTGATTAACAGTCCACGATCATCTGAACATGACGGAGTGGTCAGCTAGGCGACTGATGTCGCTTCGTTTCCGCGACCGTAGAGGCCATGAGCAGAGCGGAGGAGTCAGCTACCAAAGATGCACATTTTGCCAATTAAGCCAAGACTGGCGGGCATAATTATTCCATCCTCAGCATATGACGGCTGTAGTCGTGGCGCAAGGGACTGAAACCATAGCAGGCCTTCGAAATATTCGAGACTTTCTCTCCCCGACGACGAGGTAGCAAGGGACCCGCGTGGAGTGAGTTCACATAGTTTGCTTGTGGTAGGTGTGTGGTGGGTGACAGTCGCTCTTTTGCCTCTTCGGGAAGCCGACTGTTGTCTGTGTCGATCACGGCGATGACGTCCGTTGGACCAGGATGGTCCTCGCTGGCGCCTTTCTGAGGTGAACCTTCACATCCAGGTTTTTTTTCTGTTTTTGATCCTTCTTTTTCCCCACCGTACTGACGGATAGTGTATCGTGTCCGACACTCTGGTGAAATGGCAGAGATTTCTCAATGGCGGTTGGATTCAACTGGCTGGCATCCGAACGACAGAGTGTCGCTGGGTGTAACGGAACCCCAACCGCTCTCGGCAAGGCACAGCGAGTGCCGGAGGCTTGACGACTGAGAACAAGCCCAAGACCGTCGCCTGCTCGTGTCAAGTGGATGACGACGGAACACGGGAGTCTTGTTTTGTGCACGCTTTGCGCGCCCAACGTCTCGGAATGCCACCAAAAATAGGGTAAGAATAATCAGGGGACGCAACGTTTCTCCTGTAGCAAGCGTCAATGTCGAAATGCGGTGCGTTATTCGTTGAGGTTATGATGGTCCTGTTGCAGAGGTCGCAGTGTTCCCTTGGTGCGCGAAATGTGTCGCCGTCCGACGGAAGAACAGGGATTCCTCCGGTCGGGTACCCTGACCAATACCAAAGTAGATAACAGGGATGTACGGTAAGCTTCGAGAAGTAGGAATCTGGGCGACGTCAGCGGAGGCGCCTGTGTTGAAGGGACTCTCGTTAGCGCGAGGAGTGTTGATGGCAGTCCTAGGCACCGTTCAGAAAGGTCCCTTGTCGAATGATGCCTGCTATTCAACTGAACACGTCTCGGGCATCCGACGGATAATGCGATGCGCCGCGTTAGCTGAGTTCTCCCTCATCGACCGAACCGAGACGGCAAGGTATCTTAGTGGTCGGGTGTTTTTGTGTCGTGGGCAACACCGTTCGACTGGAAAGGAAACTGGCCCGTCCCAAGATGGCGGGCGCCGCTCTTGCCATTCTTCTTAGTTCCAGATTGAGCAGGCGCGAGCCGCAACTTCTTCGAGTCCTTCCTGATGTAAGGCCTACCTCAGCCATACCTTAGCCAGGCGCTTTCCAGCACAGAGTGAATTTCCCTCCATTGACAAACACTCGACAAACATTCAAGAAACAGACCACCATCTCCTTCGTCTACTGCGGTCCATGTCCCTGTACCTATGGACATTCGCCAATGGGCTTTTCATTCGACAAAGCCATCGTCTGCAATTCTGGGACAATGGCTAATTAGTGATAAGCCCATTTAAACCCAACCATCCGCCCGCTTCTCCAGTTGCCGGTCTACTGCGGCTGCCCGTCTGTTGTGCATCTCGACATCTGCCTGATGGCTGTCATCACTCGAAGATGCGACCGCCAAGCATCGCCCGACTGCGGGACGCTTCGAAAGCTCTAGAACCAACCGCAGCAAGCTTGGTCTGAGATCCCGAGAAGACAACTGTCCGGTGGTAATCAACATGTCGACCGAACAGCAGGGATTACGACGGGAGCTTGACCGCCGCCCCACATCACCCACCATCACGAAACTGCAACCACTGAGCTTTACGGCCACTCAACCGCATCTGCAGCACCTTGCCATTCTGCAAAGAAAACTCTCCATATTATCTGCGCCCAAACTACCCAATACGCCACTCTCAAGCACACAGCCAAACAAGCAATGACTGGCGTCTTCCTGCTCGCTGCCACCTTGACAGAAGAGAGAAAAAAACCCTGACATGTCTGTCATCTCTTAACCGCAACTGCCGTGTGGCGATAATCAGGTCGATCTTGACTTGACCATCAACACTGCGTTGCGACTCGAAAAAGCCCAGTCGCATGCTCACCGCCACGATTCAGCCAATTCAACGTCGGTCTGGTGCTGTCAAGTATTTCCCTCAGTGCTTTCGCAAGAAGTGTGACGTCTCCTCACCTGCATGCCTTAACTGTGCAAGGTGAGGCAGCAAACACTTGCGAAGTTTGTCTTTCGCCAGCATAAGGGCGCTCAATGGAGAAAGGCAGCGATGTTATTCTCCCTCATCGCTTTCTTACGACAAGGTCTATCCCATCTCTTGTTCCTCGCCGGACAGCCACACCCAGAAGACGCTTCCTCCGCGAGGCTTGCATTTGAACCCCCCACCCGGTGCTTCATTGCGTTGATCAAGCGTTCGCTCGTTTCGCGTGAAAACTTTTCCAACTACGGTCTGAATCAAATTCTTCGAAATATGATGGATTCCAGAGTACTTTAGCATCTCCTGAGGACACCTTTGACAGTTGTTTGGGCTGCAATAATTCCGGATACCCGCAAACCAGCCCATTTGAACGAAGCCCAAGACGGGGATCCCCCGGCCTCACGCAACTCTAAAATCACGAAACGATAGCATTGTGTCTTCGGTGTCTTTCGGGCGCTGCCGCCCACAGACGGTGCTCGCTGATCCATGAACGATCCTCCTCGATCACCGCCAATTCTTTGGCGGGTTGAAAAGTTTTTTGAGAATTTCAATCTTCTCATCTCGATCTGGTGATGCTTCATCCAGATCGACCGTTGTAGGCGGGCCTTGAGGTGATACGTGCACGACTCTCGTACAAGATGATGCCTTCTTGCAGGCGAAGGAGTTCCAACGCCCGCAATGCTTTTTTTCCCACGTGGAATGTCACAATGCCAAGAGTGCCGTCCGAACTGAGGCCACCGACCTCTCTTTGAGCAGGAGGGATCCTGACAGTGCCGCATCCTCAGAAAACAACCCCCATCGATGTCCGCCATCCTGCATCCATCAAGAACCCCGCGCTCTTCGTACGCGATCGTAAAAGTCTAGACACATAGCCCGAGAGTCAGCCTAGGTAGGCACTGACGCGCTGCTAAGACGTTGCTAGTTGAGCCTGCGCGAACACGCCTAGCTCCTACTTACACAGACCTCACGCAATCCACGTGGCGTGGTGCACGTACAGGGCCATGGACCATTGCAGCTCAAATGGCAAATTGAACCTCCGAAACCCAGATCCTGATTGCTACCTACCCGAGTCAGAAGCCTCTCAACAGGAGAAGACACTTGTTACCGCAGAGCCGGCAAAGGAAAAGCGGCCTCACATTGACTTTGAGGCCGACGGCCCCATCCCAGACAATGATGGCGGGGGCCGTCCAATCCACAAAAGGCAGGCAAACCTTCCATCCTTGGAAGAACTCTCGCGGGCCGCGTCCCACCAGCACGTGAAAATGGCACTCCCCCTCCCCTCCGCTCCTTCCTACCCGGGAGAATAGAACCTGCTTCGGCTAAGGGGCGTTGCCGCGAGAATGTGTGCTGAAGGTGACCGCCGGGATTCGCTGTCGGCAGCCGGAACACATCCGCTCCGGTCTTCGGGCCCCATCTGGGCTGCTGGGATCTTCGCGGGGCTCAAGGGCCGGAGATGACGGCGGATGCCAGTGAGTTGAGGCGGCGCGTCGGCAGTACCCACGTCTGAAGATGCTCTTGTTACGTAGGAAAAATCGTGCACGCAAGAGGATCTAGATATGAGAAATTCTCAGCGGTATGGATAGCCAGTGCAAAAGATTGACAGAGAAATTGAACTAGAGGTCATAATGTGCTGCATGGATCCGCTTGCCATAGTACTCCACATTCTACCAATATCAAGCTCAAAGGACATATCTACCAACACCCACCCATACGTGCCGATCCAAGCATCAAATCTACGCCAAACTGCCCATCGGATCCCACAGCGGCAGCATGGTCGGCTCGGTGCCGATAACCCCCTTGACCTCCTTGCTGAGGAAGCGCGGGTCGACGACAGCCTGGTACACGAACTCATCCATCCACGCGTCGCTCATGACGAACCAGCCCTTGTCGCCCGCGCCCTCGCCCCAGCTGTTCTGCACCCTCCAACGCACGCTCTTGCCCTCGGCGTCGAGGTGCACAGCCGTCAGGACCATGGCATGCGTCATGGCGCTCTCCCCCGTCCTCAGCCTGCTCGCCTTGTCCATGCCGAGCGTCGAGACGCCGAAGCCGAGCTCGTAGTCGATGAGGTCGAGGTCCATGACGCCGGAGGCGGTGTTGCTGAACTTGCCGACGTCGGAACCGAAGAAGACGGGCAGGCCCGCCCTGAGCATGGAGACACACGCCGACTTGAGGGTGTCCATGGCGACGTTGACGTAGGTGACGCCGCGGCCGCCGACGACGTTGCCGAGCCGGTCGACGGTCAGGAGCGTCAGGGGCTCGTGGCGCGGGTCGTGGACGAGCGAGACCATGCCGTCGATGACGGCGGACGTGATGCGGAAGTCGGAGGAGTAGATGTCCCTCGCGAAGGCCGCGGGCGTCGTCCTGAGCTCGTGCGCCTTGTCGTTTCTGTCGAGGTACGTCCAGGTGAACTCCTCGCGGGGGTTCGGCGGCGGGCCGAGGGTGAGGGTCAGGATGTTCAGGATCTCCTTGACCATCTTCTCCTTGGCCGAAGACAGCGTCTGGGCGGTCGCCTCGCCGGAGCGGATCTGCCTGCGCAGGACGAGGGCGTACTCGCGCAGCTTCGTCTGGACGATGGAGTTGAGGACGCCCGAGTTCATGGCGTTCCAGCTGTCGGGGTACAACGACTGCGGAACCAGCCCGTACTTCTGCACCAGGTTGTAGACCATGTCCCACTGGCCGCCGTCGCTGACGATGTCGCCCAGCAGGGCCTGTACGAGCCTCCCGTCGAGATCCTCGTGAGCCGTGTCGATGATCTGCTCGAGGAAGTAATTCGACTTCTCGAGCTTGTCCCAGAAGAAGAGGTACGACTGGGACAACTCGAAGCTGTCGAGGTTGTATCGCTTCATGAGGGCGACGCGAAACGTGTTGGTAGAGGCGAAGAGCCAGCAGCGGCCCGAGGAGCGCTGGTTTGTGATGGGGCCGCCTTCGAAGGGGATCTTGACGTTGAAGATCTGGGGGTCCGAGATCTTGGTCGAGGTCGACATCAGGACTGATCGGGGGTCGGTGTTGCTGAGGGCTGTGAGAGCAAGTCTGAAGGCACGTCAGTCAGTTACCCCATCCGCCCATTATGATGGTTAGAAGAAACCTACCTATTCTTGGGGTCGGAAAGGAATCGGGACTGCCATGACTGCGTCTGGTGAACTGGTAGGCCCTCCGGCTCGCGAAGGAGCCTGACATCGCCCTTTTCACAGGAAGCTGCACCCTCCATGCTGTTACACTCCTCGTTATTGACTTGGAATCGGCGCAGGCGGTCAAGGAGGGCTTTCTCGCTGGATGGGTCTACAACCGCAGTCTTGGATGGTTGGGAACCCATGTTCGCTATTTGAGTAGGACCCTCAGTCTCTAGTGAGTCAACCACTTGAGCTAATGGAAGGGTCTAGATGGAGATTTAGTCAGAGACAATGGCGATGACTGGGAAACAAACACGGCTTGACTTGAAAGCAGTCACGCAATCTAGCTTTGGAGGAGCGTTGAAGAAAGAAGAAGCTTGAGTTACACTGAATGTCCGAAATGAGCGTGGCCAAAGCTAGGTATTTAAGAACAAAGGCACGCGAGTCGTACAGCCTCCTCTTTCCCTCCACTCCATGTCCTCCATTCCAACCTACTTCCGCCCGCCTGATACCGAGAATGCCAGAGAAAGCAGGTGCTCTTGAGTAGGCGAGGTAAGGAAGGTGACCCATGTCTGGCGCGAGTTCAAACTTCTCGGAACCCGGGGGTGGGTTCCCATTTCCCTTATCAGTTGGAGTCGGTGGGAGAGGCAGACCAGCCAAACAGCGATAAGATGAGGGGTGCGGAGGCAGGGATTAATTAGCTGCTTACGATTACTGGTCACGAACGCCATTCGACGGTGTCGACACGAGACGCGATGCTCTGCAGAAGTTGCCCATCAAGGTCCCCATCCATCTCACCCACTCGATTCTCACATGATGACCTCTCTTTCTCTCTCTCTGGGGATCTCTGGGCTGTAGAGCGGGAGTCCAGCCACTCTGAGAAATGTGCTGTCGAGCAATACACTCAGTTAACGAAGAAGTGGTCCATGGCATTTCGAAGCGGCGCGAAAAAGTCCGGAAATGTGCCCCGCGCAGTCGGTAAAGCATTGAAAGTTCAAAGTAGTGACCCATAAATCCGGCTGTTCGGCGTTCAGGCCCGGGCTGTGCGTCGGCGCCGGCGGCGCTGGAAATGCCGGCAATGGCGCTGGCCCCACGACGGCCCGATGATTACTTGAACGCGTTTCCAAAAATTTGTGTCCCATATCTGCACTGCCTTCTGGAGACCAGCGGCATCAATACTTCAGTACTCGAGCTTGGCCTGCATATACTCAGGTTAGTAGAACAGAAGCTCATAGTCAAGTCTGTGTGATGATCGTCATGGATACAGTTCTGCGTAGCCAAGTGCGCCTATATGAATGATGATTATTGGAGTTGAAATAGCCACTGTTGTACTCCCCACGACGTAAGGCCCGGCTCCTCATTACCTTTCTTTCCATCCTTAGCCATCTTATGGCTTTACGATTTTCCCCTTTTCCCAGTGACCTTATCAATGTTTTCAATTCGACTTTGACCCCAAGCTGTTCGGTTGCGAACTCTCGAGCGGAATTTCAGCATCATCCTCCTGAATGGGTCTCCGTGGTTTGCCAGGGGAATCTCTTGGCGGCTGTCGAGTACCAACGTTCGAAGGCACACCAAGTTCAATGCTATTCATCGGCCACATTCGCATTTCTATTCCCCATCCCGGTCGAATCTCTTTCTCCCAGTCTTGAGGCAAAACAACTCTCTCCTGTGGATCTAGCAGGTTGTAATGACCGGCCAGAACAAGTGGTCCAATAAGATCAACATGTACGAACGCTTGCTTGATGAGTTCTTCCATCCCCTACGCTCGAATGTCAGCTGAAAGAATGCTGCGAAGGGGATTACGTTCAGATCTTACCGCCCAAGTCTGGCAGACTTGGAATGGGAAACTAAATTCTCGTCCAACGGCGTCCTTAAATCTTATAGGCTCAGGGCTTTCCGCCGTGAGCTCGTATCTTGCCCCCCCGCAAGCTGTGCTGTTTTCCCTTTGAAATCTTCTCTAGGTTCGTATGGGCTACCCATTGAGAATGGGTTGGCGGAAATGGCCGGGTTTACAGCTGCTGGAGGCTTCTGATCGGAAGCACTGGGAGGATGGTCCCGAATGTTCACATCTACAGCTATGGTTTTTGAAACCCCTCGTCTACTACGAAATCCATGGTCTCAAGAGAGGCCGAACGGGCCACCTCTCGCGTTTTGCCCTTGCCAAGGTGTGCAACCAACACTGCATCGCCATTATCCTCCTCTGATTCCTCTGATGAGGCGGCACGCAATGCAGAATTCATCAGCTTCCACACTTCATGCACTTTTTTGATCAGATCCCTTCTCTTCGCTGTTGCAGCCAAGTCGCTCCCTACTTTGACTCCATCGAGCTTCAACAATTTCTGCATTAATTCATCGGATAGTCGACGGTGCTGTTCCACGCGTGTCTCGGGATCCGCCGGCGGGTAGCCGGTAAATGCCTCGCAGAGAGGGAGCAGGCCAAGCTCGAATTCTCTATAGATAGCGTCAAGCTTGGCATGGAGGCCGTCACCTCGGACCAGTCCGTCGACATCAACAGCGCTGGCCTTTCCACGGCTCTCGGCTCCAGCAGGAGTCACTAGACGGTAGCCAGGTAGTTGGCCTGGAATCTCCTGTGCTTCGGTGTCCGGTGAAAGTTTCTTGCTGTCTGGCTTAGATTGCTTCTGGTCTGTGTTGTCGTGGGCTGAGGCGGTACTCTTGCTCATATTGGCCACAGAAGAAGGGCGCTCGGTCACACGGTGCTCATGCTGCGTGTGAATAATTTCTTGGTGATTCTCTGTACCAGAATTCTTGGGAGGCTCCAAATTATAGTTTGGAGAGGAGTTCTTGCACAATTCTTGATCGGACTCATAAGAAGACCCAGTGGGAGCGTCGTCGCGGGACATTGGTATCCGCATTGTCTCTTGCTTTATTCTTCTTCGCTCACCTACCCCATCTGCTGCTGCCTTTTGTACCCGATACGCCTCGGCCCGGACCTTGCGATCAGGGGATGCGTAGAACCAATTTTCGGTGTTACGAAAGGCGTCTCGACATTTCCAGCAAGACCTCACGTTTGTGAGAGCTTCTTCGCATCTTTCGCATGTATAAATCATGAAGGCAGTGAAATTTCCATGGCGTTGGTGTTCACTCTTCCAGTGCTCTGTTAGATCTTCGGTATTGTCGAATTTTGACTCGCAGAGATCGGCTTCGTCGTCTTCAGTCAGGAGACACCTCCATGCCGGATGCGCTCTAGTTCCATCAGGTTTCGCGCAGGGATAACACAAGACTCCAGGAGTTTGCTGATTTGCCGTGCTTTCATGGTCAGAGCCGTCTTTTGAGTCGGAGTCGGCCTCATTATGTGCTTCTCTGATTTCAAGACCATCAATCGCTAGAGGAAGCGCTTCACGGGCAAGCTCTTGAAGATGTTCGGCCAAGTGAGAGCGGAACTTCGGAAGATTGGTCTCGCTCATGGATGAAGGTTTCCAATCATCACATAGAGGACAAGCGTTTTTGTCGAAGTTGGTGAGGTTCTTGCGAGAAGCTTTGATCATAACCTGCAGCTGTGTCTTGGACACGGATCCGGAGTGTTGAGAAGCAAAGTGGATTCCGAGTGCCTTTTCGGTGTTACACTTGGTATGACAGAGGTAGCATTTCCACTCCTGTCTATGGTTGTCCATTTCGTGCTTGAACCACTCGTGAGATGTGGAAAAGGGATCTGCTACGCACTCCTTAAAGGTGCAGATGTACATCTGAAGATCGCGATAAACGTGTCGCCTAGACTGCTTCTCAGCTCGTTTGGTTCAAAATATTAGATCACTCAATATCAACTTACTTCCACTGTCTTCGGTTTTCAATCATCTGAATAGTACGGCAGTAGGGGCATTCGATGTATTGATTGTATCCCAGTCTTACACCGTCGAGCCACATATCGGTAAGGTTCGGGATTCGACGTCCTGTTGCAGCTCCACCCGCCGCTGTTGTAGCGAACGATGTCGCAACACTGGTAAAGCTCCTCTCTCCGTCTTCCATGTTTGATATCGCACCGCTAGACACATCGAGGGGATCGTGGTAAGACGTGGCTTTTGTGGTGGCATGAAGGGAGAGCCCGTCACCCGAAGGATTCTTATCAAATTGCGCCATCTTCCTTCGATGGCTCTGACGGTATCGAACGTATTCTCTTTGCTTGTTGACCCAGGTGCCCATCCGTTCCGCAAGCCATGGTCTCTGCTTGAGCTTTGGGAACTTGTCTTGTGCATTGACAATGTCCGGAGTCGGGTCAGATTGAGGCGTAATCAGTCTCTTTCTCCCTATCCGACCACGAGGACGGTCTTGGCGGATAAGAGTCGACAAGGAGAAGAGGTGCGTGATGCTTGCATGGATATTGCGGAATAACTCAGCGAGTTCAGTCGTGTCTGTCGCCCAGTCGAGCCCGCTCGCGCCATCATTCGCGAGATTATCGGTAATAATCTGGACCGACCGCTTTGCCAAATCTTGCTCAGAACCCACCGGTTGGCTTGTCCTGTTGGGAGAGTTTCCTGATATGATCCCGGTTGCTGTCGGTCATCATCAATCAGTCTAGATCCCAGGACAATCCGGTCGATGAACTTCACCTCTAATGAGAGAATCCTCCAAGCGCGCCAGCCCCGATGATACATAGTTCTTCATTCGATGGGCCGATTTCAGTCTAGATTCTAGAGACATTGCGGACTTCGGATTTTTCAAGGCGCCAATGTTAGCTGCCCATATTTTGAATCTCCCAGTCTCTTCGACAATCGTGTCTTCCAAGTCGCGATATGAAGATGTAGGTACCTCATGTCGCACTTTTGCAAACGCTGTGTCGCAACTGTGGGTTAAGAAAAAAATGCTGGGCAGGGAGGTGTTGGGTTGATCTTCCCGGGCCGCATCGCCGGAACTAAAAGGCGCCTGATCATCAGCACTCATCTTTGCGCATGGGTGGAAGCTGCGAGGTTGACGGTATTGACGTTTGGTCGAGAGAGTCAGGCTCAGTCGTTACTGACCTGGAAGGCACCCTTCCCAATAAAACCCCTCACTTCTACCTTCCTGCCGATTCGTGAACCAATGAGACGCATGCCGCTCATGCGGCCTGACACTTCGCCCGCCACAGTTCCGCTCAAGTGCCTTCCCGCTGACGGCCGCAACTTTTCAGCTTCCAGTCAGTCCCAATACCGCATTGGCTTCCAAGTCGAACGAACCCGGTAGCATCTGAGACGCGCCAACTCCGCGATGTCGGGATTCGAGATCGCTGGAGTCGTTCTCGGTGCATTGCCTATTCTTTGCGACACGGCCAAAGACCTCAGCGGAGTCCTCAAAAAGGCCAAATCATGGTGGCGATTCGAAGCGACGTTCGAAGCGTTTTCTTCCGCGATTGCGACGCAGGAAATCGCTTATACACAAGTGCTAAAGCGTCTATTAGACCCTCTCAACATTTCAGACGCTGAATTTGATAGCCTCTGGCGAGACCCCAAGTCATCTTTGTGGCACGAGCCTGACATTCGAAAAGGGTTGCGGATGCGTCTGTCGCCATCGGAGCATCGGTGGTTTATGTGGCATCTCTCAGATCTCAATGAAACTATTCTCGAATTGCAGAACCTCTTGCCCCTCGACAAGGTGAACGGAGAATTTGCGAGCATCCCTCTAAGAGCCAAATTGGCACTGACGCTTTGTGAAGCTGCACCACTTAGACTCTACGAGTCTCGAAAGCGAGCTCTTCCGTCTTCATACCAGCTTCAGCAGCGACAAAGACAGGCTATTGCAACGCGTTACCAACATCAATAACGAATTGCATCAATTCTTCGACAGGGCCTCCGGAGTGACTAGGCAACCTGCATCGAAGAAGCCGGAGTTGCCGTTCAAAGATCTCCACGACGAGGCGCTCACATTGTTCGAAGCTCTGTCGCAAAACTGGCGATGCTCCTGCACCACTGCCCATGTTGTTGGAGTCACTGTTCAGCCAGAAGTCATCAAGTCGGCCAAAAGAGACAATGCGGGGTTCTTCGACGTTCTGTTCGAAACGGAAGACAGAAGGAACATGTTGAGGCTTCAAATCGAGTGCAGCAAAGCTGTGACATCGAAGCTGGCTAGCCGAAAAGCTCAGATAGCTCCAACGATTAACGTCGACGCAGCTGGTGATATGCGAGATCAGATGGCGCTCAGAAAGCATTTGGATTCGGCATCATTAGCGGCGAGCGATAGAAGCGTCGCAACGTTGGCTTTCACCTCGTTGTCTATATCGAACCCCCAGTGTTCTGATTCTCCCAGGAAATCGATACTCAAGCGTATGGCAAAGAGGCTACAAAAGCCCCGGCCGACAGCAGATTTCGCATCATCTCCAGCCCTTCCCAGATCCAAGTCTAGCGCTAGCTCGGCTTCAAGTCTGAACCGCGGCTCCATGTCGAGCAGTACCTTAGTATTTGACAACTCCAGCATCGTGAGTGCTACAGAAAGGTAAGATTGAGCTGAACGCGCTTCGATAGACACAGACCGGAGTGGACATTGTGCTAAAGCGAGTCATCGCTTCCCAGCAGCAGCATCTCCAATGCTTCGAAAGTCAGATTTGTCGGCGCCGGCTCAGGCCCTGACTTACGCCCCAGGCCGAACGATACCGAAAATGACGATCTTGCAAACATTTGCAAGATAGCAACAACCACTTCATCGACCAACAGCCGCAGGAACGTTCTGTCTCTCTATGACGGCAGAACACTCATTCTAGAGCAACAGCAGCGACCCGACGACTCTCTCAAGACGCAGTCCATGAATGCTTTCCTCCAGACTACCCCAATGCGTTACAACCGACTCTACATCGGTCTGCGCTTCGCCCTCACATTACTCGGTGTGGCCACATCGTCGTGGCTCCCGTCACATCTTGCAAAAGATGACATCTTCCTCGTCAACACTGAAAACCCGAGCAAGCCAGCGAAGCCATCGGGTCCTTATTTCTCACGGAGTTCTCGCGACATATGCTCTGCCGCTGGCCCGAAAAACGTCGATTTGTGGAATGCAAAGACATCGCTGCTTCTTCTAGGCATCGTTCTGCTGGAACTCTTCCACGGAGACACCCTGGAGAACCAGCCTTCATGGGCCGAGTGTCTCGATGAGCGCGGGTTGCCGAATGATATGACCATGTTCTGCAGTGCGTGGCTCTGGATCAACACGGCCCAAACATCGATGAAGGCGTGGATCGGCGAGGAGCTTGGCGGTGATCTATACGAGGCGATTCGGAAGTGCATCTGTTATGAATTCGGTCGGAGCAATGATTTTGGGGATTCTCGCTTTGTGGAGTTAGTGTACCGCGAAGTCGTCGTGCCTTTGGAGAAGTGCTGTCCGCAGTTCTGAAGATGGACTTGGCTACTACTGAACTCAAACAAAACCGATCTCTTATGGCTGCGTGACCGTCCAATGAAAGATGGGGATTCCTGCCTGGTATGACAAGCACTGACTTGATCGAATTGTCTCCATTGCGACTTCAGTAAGGGCCTAGCTTTGAGGAAAGCTGGCCACCACGAAGCACATACTGCATAAACCAATACACGAACTTCCGACCAGACCAAAACACAGACGACCATGTATCACAATACAAACCGTTGCTAACGTTGTCAACTAGGACGCAAGACGTCGACATATCAATTGGGGCACCAAGAGCGTGGGATAGATGGATGACAGATCATATACAGAGCTACCGTATCTACGTAAAAGACTTGACTCCGTGATCCTTTTATCCTCAAGATTTCGAGACCATATCCAACTTCGCATTTCTCCATTACATTGATTCATCTGTATTTCGTACATTTTGCTAGATCCCAACAATCCAAGACGTTACCGTCGATCGTGACGATACGCTTACAGACGGGAGCCGTGGATGACCTTGACGTCGACGGCGAGCTCGCGGCCGTTGTCGTTGAGGACGAGGACACGGACAGAGCCGCGGCCGGACTCGAAGGCCTGGTTCAGGCGGGACCAGAGGTTAGACTGGTCAATGACGGGCAGGCCGGGCTTGACGTCGCCAGTCTCGGTCATGGCGGTGATGGTGCCTTCAGAGAGGTCCAGGACACGGTACTGCTTGAAGATGGGGCCGAGCATAGTCTGGACGACGACGCTGGGACCGGGGTGGGCGATGAAGGAGGACTCCTCGTGGAGCTGCTTGGTGAAGAGGTCGACGCCGAGGTAGCGGTACTGGCCGGTGGCGGCGGAGGTGGAGATCTTGATGACCTGGCAGGGACGGCCCTGGAGCATCAGGAAATCGCCGAGGCGGATGTGGTGGCAGGGGATGGTGACGGTGTTGGGAAGGATGGGAGGGCCGCCGGCGGAGCTCTTAGGAGCGGGGCCGAGGTGCTCGCGGATCTCCGTAATCTCGTAAGAGGTGGATCGGCCTTTAGGACGGTGAGCAATCTTGTCAACCAAGCTGTGAAGACCCTGGCGAAAGGAGTGATAGTTGCCTGTGGGTGCGAAGAACACCTTTCAGTTCTTGGTCTTTTGAGTTGGGGGAGCACACTGCGCAACCGAAACAACTAAAGCCAAGAAAGCATCCACCTGAGCTTTGGGGTGTGAGCTCAAGTGAAGAGGGGTTATTGACATACCTTCATCGTCGTAGTAACCCATCTTGGACTTTTGCTTGGGGGTGGGAACGTGGGAGTGCTTAGGGGCGGAAACGGTGGACGGCTCAATGGTCTCCTCGGTAACCTTGACGGTTTCCTTGTACTCCAGAGGGCGAGGGCGCTCGGAGTGGGAGAAGTGAGAAGACTGAGAGTCGACGGAGTACTCGTCGACGTGGGAGTGAGAGTTGTGAGAGTGACCAGAGTGGTGAGAGTGAGCAGGGTAGGGACGCTGCTCGACAGTGACCTCTTCGCGGTAGCTAGGCTGGACGCGTTGACGGTACTGGCGTTCGATTCTATCAATCGGGTTTACCAGGTGCTCGTGGTGACGGGTGTCGACTTGCACACGAGTGTCGTGGAACTCTTGAGTCTGGTACTGGTGGGCAGGGCTGGAGAGGAGAAAAAGAGAAGAAAAGTCAGTCGAATGTTTTGATGAGATGGATGGGTGAGATGGATGAGATTGGGGGGAAGAGCTCTTGATGGGGAAGCTTTTTTCGCTCCAATTGACATATTTGACATGACATGTTGTTACTTGGCCAACTACGGACTAGGGGCCGGGAGGAGGCGCCCAGGGTACTTGGCCGGCGGCTCGTAATGGTGCAGGGTAGGAAGGCAAATTTGGTGAAATACTGGGGCCCGAGCTGAGGCGTATCCGCGGCTGGGGACAGGGGAGGAGGGTCGGAAGAGACAGAGAGAGGAGGGCCGAGGGGAGTGGAAAGGGAGGCGGTGACGCGGGTGGGTTTGTGTTGTTTTGGGGTGTGTCTGGAAGAAGACCGACGAAGGCAGGGCGGGTTGCCAGGTTTGCCATTGCTGCCAGATGTTCTCTGAAAAAAGAGGTTCTGGCTCTTCCTCTTCCTCGTGGTGTTGTTGTTCAAGGGACAAAAGGAATCGTGATAGACATACCGGTACTCGTCGATGTGAGTGTGGAACTCTTGATGGACCTGAGGTCTGGGCTTGGAAGGACCGGGACGGTGGTAATGTTCTTCGATGCGGACCTCTTCTTCGGTGATGCGAGTGTCCTTCCGGGGAGGAGGGAGTTCAGAAGTGGCAGTGTGCGAAGAGTATTGACCTTCCCGTCCGGGCTTTTGAGGCTTATGGGGAAGTTTGATCTCAAGCTCCTCGTGGGTTTGGGTGATTGTCTGGGTCTGGGTCTGTGTTTGTGCCTCACTCTCCTTGTAGGTGGAGGGAAAGACGCTGAAGGGGACGGGGACGCGAGCTTCAAAATCCAGATTGGCGGCCTTGAGGGCGCAACGAGGAGAATCTTCTAAGCGTTCCCGTACGAAGGAAGGCAAAGAAGAGTATCCTCTTGCTTCGTTTTCCTAGAAAAACAAAGGAGAAGGGGAAATCAGGAAGAAGCCGGTCTTTGGTCGACTCGCGCTTCTTGTTTCTCTTCTGCTTTGGATTTGGAGGAATCGGGAGATTCTGCGAACGAGGACAGCGTCGGGCAGAAAGATGGCTTGAAGCTTTGGGGATGGATGGGGAGAGAGGGAAGAAGGAGGGAGAAGAGGGTCAGGCAAGATGTGCGATGCGGATTGGGTTTTGAAGACGGGGGGCTGGGGGGAGATGGTTGGATGGAGCAGAGACAAGCACACAAGAGAGATGCAGAAGTCGAGGGCTGTGAGGTTGCCGGGGCAAGGGGTGTGTGTCTTGACTTGATCGGGGATGTATCGACAAGGAACACGGCGAGACGAGCAGAAGTTGAAGCACGGAGTGATATTGCGACTTTGCCAGTGCACGATCTGTGGAGACCCGAGGACGGGAATTCGTAGTGTGAATGGCTGGAACTGTCGGATGAATGGTTGGTATATGGGCTTGGATTGGTTCAAATTGTGTCTACGCTAAGGTCAGCTAGTCGATGGATAAGGGATAAGGTACTGAGAGTCAAAAATATCCTCTTGTGTACAGAGTACGTACAAGCAAGATGGCAGCGGATATGTGAGAGATACCTAGGCTGCGGTAGCCTGTAGATGGTAGCGTTTGTGTGCGATTTGGTCTGTGGGCGCTCTGCGCCGCCAATGTCAAACCCACGGGAGCGAGATGAGAACAGATGGCCGCCCAGTCTTTCCCCGAGCATTTTGGCTTGAATGGAGTGGCAGAAAGCCGGGATTGACGGTGCGTGTGTTGTGGGCAATTGTTTACATTGGCTCCCGTCACTTGCAGCTGGTGGATATTCTTCTGTTTATTCCAACCCAAACGGGATTAGCCCTGACCGCCGAGAGCGGGGCCGACTGGGGTGGAGCTCTGCAGCTTGAAGCTGTGACGCCCTGGAAGCCTTGCAATTAAGGTCTCGACGGCCATTTCCTCAAGCCAGCAGGTCAGGTCCTCCTTCCTCAGGCAAGTCAGGTCCTCTCGGCTCCGTCTTAATGCGACTTTCGAGAAGGTACGTACCCCCTACCAAGGCCACCTGCCGTCTCACAAGGTGTTTGTGCTGCTCTGATCCTCGTCGTTTCTGAGTCGGCCTCACATCTCATTCTCACTCTCGCCAACGGCTGCCTCAACCTAGCGCCCAAAGCAATTGACGGCCCCAAGCTGGTCGTACGGAGCCAATTGGCCACATGAAGCATCCTAATGCATTCGTCAACCTTCCGAGGCAGCTTTGCAGTCGCCTGCATGCACGATGCTGCCGCCAGCTCGATGGGGAGGCCTTGGGCTGGAGCTTTGAGAGCTCCTCCAGACTGCTGCTACGCTGCTGCTTCTTCTCCTCCTCCACATTGCCGGACCTGGCCCTTTCAGACTCCAGTTTGCCAACATGGGACAGGGCCAGAACAGGCGGGGGCTTCCTGGACTCAGGATCAGGATCGCTCGCTGCTGCCAGCCGCTTGCGCAAGCTCTGACAGGGGATTGTCTAGCATTGATTGCCCTGGCCGTTGGCGAACTGCTTCCACCATGGCCCTCGGCTGTTTCTGGGTCCTTCCCTCCACTGAAGATTGCAAGCTTTCCGGTTCAGCACCACCCAACCTACCCGTGCCGGGCTGGCCTTCCCAGTTGACGAGAATCGAGTGATCAAGGCAGACATTGGGATTTCAGCCCGCGGTGGGGGGGGGGGGGGGGGGGGGGGGGGGGGGGGGGGGGGG